>VZTO01021953.1:0-27025 GCA_013400615.1 Syrrhaptes paradoxus | reverse complement strand
GGGAAATCTTTCACAGCAGGGCATTAGCCCACGTCGGGTCATGCACTGTTACATTTTCATGAGTTTTAGATCAGTTTCCACAGTTTAGTCCGTTAGAACGAGCTATGCCCTTTGCCAGCACTCCAAGAGGCTTTTCTTGGACAAATTCTCTGCTGCCTCTTTGAAACTGCCTTTAGCACTGTGTCTCAGGGCGTGGGTATTGAATTGTCTTTGCACCCTTCAGGTGGTTTTGGGGTGAGGGGAGCAGCCGGGGGGGTTGCAGTGCTGCAGCAGGACTGTGGCTAGCCTGTGTAATAGTTTTCTGGCTTTTAAACCGACATGCTCGTGACTGCAACTGTTTTTATCAAAAAGAAAAAAAGAGATGACTCCACTGTTTATTTGTTCTCTAACAGCCCAAATGCTGCCAGCAGCCGGGATGGCCTGGACAATGAAACAGGAACAGAGTCAGTTATTAGCCACCGGCGAGACAGACATCGACGGAGAAATAGGGAAGGGCATGAGGATGGTGAGTCCCAGTTCATTTTTCCCCTTTTTCATTTAGAAAGAACAAATTTTTCTTACAATCTTGCAACGACTCCTTTTGCATGAATACTGCAGAAGAGAAGTGTGTCTGCATTCCTGCATGCTTTGAGGGACTATTATTATTTTAATGGAATAATTTGGTAATTGCTTTGAATCTCTTTGCAGCTGAGCATTTTCTGAGAGGTCCGGACAGCCTACAGTAAAGGGGCAGAGAGATTCTTTTTGACAATATACGGAACTTTCTGTAGTATTAGAAGATGATTAACTTGGAGAGGAATAACGACACCCAGTGCTGAGCTCCATATGGTCACAGCTAGGCTGTCTCCATTTTGCTCATTTAAAGGCAGAACACATTATCTGTGTGATGTGTTGGGAGTTTGCAGTGTAGATGGTTTGAGAGTCTTCGCATTTGAACATTTTAAGATCTGAGCCAAAATCCTCTGAAATAATTGCTGTTGATTTCTCTGGGCTTGGATCAGCAGCGGTGTTTTGTGGTGGTACAGCTATAGCACATTGGCTCTGAAGATTTTTTTCGTACATAAGTATACCCAAAGTACACACACAAACTACAGAACTTCATCTCTTGCCTCTAGTCTGTACATCAAAGGAAGCTTCTTTTTCATTTGTTGCCAGACAAGAATTTCCAGGCTTAATTAAGAATTAATAGGTGCCACCCATTGAGTTTAAAATGCTCCAGAATATGGAATACCTGGGCCTGAGAGATGCCATCTCAGGCTTTATTCACAGCTCCACCCACAGAAGTATTTGCCTCCAGTTAGAAAACCAGAAGTCATCCATATGCTGAGGGTTAGAAGCAGGTATCCTTCTGTTCATTTCACCCTTCGAAGTTGTAACTGACTCGGAGAGAGTGAAAATTACTCTGTGGCTGGAGCAGAGAGCTGTCTTTGCATGATCCTGACTGCAGAAAGAGGCAGAATCTCCTGATAGAGTTACAGGCAGAATGTTAAAAGGTGATTTGTTGTTAACGTTCGTTTAAACTGGTGCCGACGTGTGTTTTGCCGTGGACATGGCAAATGAGGGAACAGCCCTAGGAAAAGGGAGAAAAGGGTGGAGGAAGGGCAGTGAGGTTGTGACACCTGGTTCACAGCTATTTCAAGGGCAGAAGCTGTGTGTCATGGTGAAATTGTGGTAAATCCTCCTTTCCCTGCAGAAAGAAGGAAATGCAGTTCGAGTGTTTGATCTGCTCCTGCAGAGACTTGTTTAAATAACACCAAAATTACTGCTCCAGTAGTTCACAGAGGGGCAGGATGAGGGATCGGGGTTGGAGCAGTGTGTTACTCAGAGGTTTTCTCTGTACATATCGTTGTGCAGAGTAGCCAGTACGGTGTTACATAGCGTGTGTAGCTGCTGGAGCTCCTTCTTGGTATGAAGTGAGTGACAAAGAGTTACCCACCCTGACAATGAGGATATCCCTGAATACAAAGGAAGAGAAGTACTCCTTCTACAAGAAAAAATGATCAGTGTATTGCAGCCTTCGTTTCAGAGAAGGTGAAGCAAGAAGAGGGGCTGATGAGCCATTTGGGAGCTGCACAGGTGTCGACACATAGAGCTAAAACCTGTGCAGGGGACCCGGAACGGTGTGTGATACGTGTATTTGTGTGTATGCAAAGCACACACTAATTCTCATGCACAGATGCTCAGTAAGGCTGGGGAAACAATGACCCATCAATGAGCAGAGATGTAGTTTTTCTCCAAGGAATTGCCTGTTTGCATTTGCTGTGTTACTCTCATGCTTCAACCATGAAGTTTCACACCAAGGGTGAAAGTGGAAAAAGGTTTCGCTCTGATGCTGCTGTTGTATTCTTGGTGAGGTTAATAAAGTGAACGAGCTGAGAAAGATGAGCCCCACCAGGCAAGCACAGGCAAAGTTACCTCCTCTGTGTGTGTGTTTTAGGGTATAATGATGATTACATTGGGGAGGCTACATATGCAGAGAAATGATTTGTTGTTTTTTTTTTGTTTTTTTTTGTTTTTTTTTTTGGAGAGGCTTTGTATCCAAAGAGACTTCTGTATGAATGGGGGAATACGTCTTTTCCTGATCACCTTTCACACTAATTAGTAGCGAATCTATCCCTGGCGTTAGCTTTATATAAAATTAGTCTGAAAGAGTTGAGCTGTCAGTGCGTCAGAGCTCCGCTTTCTCTCTTTAAGCAACGAAAGTCCTTGTTGCTTTGGGAAGTTGACAAAGTCCTATTAAGTGAAAGTGGAGCGAGGATCTTAATTAGAAATGTGGGAGGTCTGCGTGGCACATGTTCTTGGGACCCCTTGCTGTCTGCAGCAAAGCTCCCATGCCAATCTCCTGAGGAGGAGTGGGAAAGGGGACTGGGGAAGCTCTAATTAGGGAGGTAATTAGGGGACAAGGTTTCTTTGTCATTGGAGAATGTTTTACAGCTACTGCTCGGTTTCTGACAAGTCTGCAGATGTCAAGTGTCGACGCTAGTGTTCCAACACTTGAGTTTTCCGTGGGGTGAGCTATTGTGCAGCCCGCTGAAAAATGCTGGATAACGGCCCATGCTTTGAGAAGCTCTTAATGTGGGCACACTTGTAGGTCCCCAAATGTTTGGGAAGAGGAGAGGTTGCAGATTTCCAGTTGCTGCTGCAGTATGTGTTTGCTGTAGTGTGTGCCAAGGAATGTGAACAAAAAGGTCTGGGACTACGGGAACTTGAACGGTGGTAGCTGAAAATGCTGTTCTTCTTAATTGTTGCTCTTTAAAGACTCTGTCGCATTGACAAGCCCCTGAAGTTTGGAAGTGAGCAGGCAGCCATGCACGGGAGACGGGCAGTGTGGGACTGTGCCTGCGAGAGCTGGAACTGTTACCGGTTGTGATCTGCCCAGAATCCTTTCCCCGGTAGCACTGTAGAGCGATACAGAGGCTGTTTAAAGGGTTCCAGAGCACTTCAAACACACGGCACAGGGCTGCAGCACGCCGATGGGTACGAGCATACGGCCAGGGTGGACGGTGTCGTATTCATCGTTCTTCCCCACGTACGCAGCAGAGACTCTGACCCCACACACCACAGTGAGCTGGACAGGTGGGGGGCTGAGCCTTCGTTGGAAAAGTGATGATGTGTTTTCTGTTAGGAATGGGTGAAGACTTTCTGCGTTGATGGGCATTAGGAGCTCTGTTGGTTTTTCTCTTGACAGGGGGCTTGGCTGTGACTTCCTCCTGAGCCACTGTCACCTCTGGTCTCTGCAGTGTCAGGGAACCCTCTTCACAGCTTCCTCGAGCAGATGCTGCTCCGCTCTTTTCCGCTTTCAAGCCTGATTTGATTTATTACTTTGATGTGCTTTCTTCCCTCCGGCAGGGCCTACTCAGCTGTTGATAAAAGTCAAGGAGGACATATTTTAGCCTCCCAGGCTATGCTTTATTCTCACCTCTGTCACACTCTGAAAGGCTTTTGTCAGGCAGTCTGGCTGAACTCCGGCATCCTCTAATGGAGAAACAGGAGCAGGGGGTCGGCAGGGCAGAAGGTCCCTGGTTATTAGCGGGACAGGGTTGGACCAGAGCAGAGAGTGGTTCCTGTTTAGACTGAGGACTTGGATACCTGGGAGTATCTGGTGAATAAACCACTTGCAGTCATGGTTTGTGAAAGTACTCAATGATAGTGACGGTTCCCGACCCCCACCCCCCAAACAGCGTTGGCTGAATTAGAAGAACTTAGGAAAGGGAATTTTAATTGGGTAGAGAGGTTACAAAAGCTTTATGGATTGAAGTGCACCCCTTAATTACACGGGAAGCCCTTCCTGTGGATTCAAGGGTACCTGGTGCTGTTTGGGGGGGTATGAAACGTGTGTGTATGGTATGTTTACATACTGGTGAAGCCACTTCTGTCTGTTGGAGCAATGTGTGGGAGCTTTGCTGTGGAAGCAGACCTGGTTCAAGCAGGAAATGTGAAGCTGAACCCATTTTTTCTGTTTAGAATTTAACAGAGAAGCTCTAGCTGGAAAAGAAAATGGAAAAAAATGTAAACAGGAGGAGGCATTGTTAGTGTAGTGAGCTCTTCTGATTTAGTATGTAAACCAGGGGTATTTCAGCTGGAGTATGTAGAAATATGGATGTTGATCTCAACTATCAGTGCCTCTTCAGATCCGCAGAATGAGACTGAAAGCCCTTCTCTTCACCTCGCATCTGTTCGCCCGTTCCAGTTCCAGCTGAATCCAGCTGTGCACTGGCTTTTAAGGAAACAATGAAGTGAACCTTTGACAGCACTCAGCAATTCGCGTCCATTTTTGGTTTGTAGTGAGTTGTGTGAGAAGAGCCATAAATTGAATTTTTAATTTTTGCAGGCAGGCCAACACACTGCTAATCAGAAGCCTTAAAAATACATCTTTATATAATAAATATATTATTATAGGAACATAATAATACATTTGTATTTGATAAATCACTACAGAAGAGTTAAGACTTGAAGAAAAGGGAGGGGAACTGCATTTAGACACGGCTTCTTCCTCTGTTGGGGTCTTTCCTTTGCAGCTCTGTGGTGGGACTGAGTTTAGTTGCCTGGATGTGACCTGCAGGAAAGAACTTAGAACCTTGCACCGTGTTTCAGAGGGCACAGATTTAATGTCCTTTTCCACTTCCTTCTGTAACTCTGTGTAAGTGGTGTTTTGGCTGTTCCTTTGGCTGTTTGGAATGGGCTTAAAGGTGCCAGCCAGTTCCTGCTGGGGCGGCGTTCAGCTCCGACTGCAGCGTTCCAGGTGCAGCCCTGCTGCAGGCAGCAGGACCCCGTGGCAGATGGAGTCACGGCAGACGAAATATATCCATCACTGCCATCGCTCATCCATCTCAGCTTGGCCTTTCACTTCCTTTGTACCTGATGCTTGTGAAGAGCCCAAGGGCCGTGTAAAACACCGTCTAAACCTGTGTCGTGTCTCCTCAGCGGTGTGTGGTGCCTGCTGCTGCCAGGGAGAAATGTGCTTTCCGTCCTCCTGCGGTTGCCTGCAGCTGTCAGCGTGGATGTCGTACTGCTCACAGTGCCACTTCTTCCGTGCTCTTCCTCTCTGCCTAGTAATACTCCATTTATTTGATTTTTTACAGTGCCTCGGATCAATGGCCATCCGAAACTGGACAGACACCGTGAGCACCCTCCCGGTTATGACAGCTCTTCCACCATGATGAGCAGTGAGCTGGAATCCAGCAGCTTCATTGACTCTGATGATGACGACAACACAAGCAGGTAGGGCTCTGGCGTAGCGACTGAGCTGTTAAATACCGTTTGCATCTGCTTCCCAGCCTCTTGACTGTACTTCTGGGCTTTCCTGAAACATGCCGACTAGCAAAATTAAATATATTCTCTTTTTTTTTCCTTTTTTTTTTCTCCTTTAAATTTTCCCTTCCTTTTTTTTTTTCCCCTGCTACATATGATTTGAGCGCTGATAATTCATCAGTAGCATGATGTTGTGTATAATCATTGCTCTGAGAAAGAAGCTAAGTTATTGGGGTCACCATCCAAGCTGCCTATAGCCACTGTTCCAATTAAGAGAAAAATTCTGTTCCTGTTCTTTCCTTTTAATAGCAAGAATGATCACATTTTAAGATCAAAGCAATGTGCAACTGCCTGCCTATTTATAAAATAATGGTGTGAATATTGAAGTACCTTCAGCATAGGTTCCTAATAAGTATGCACTTCACTAAAGCTGAATCGTGAAGGAATTCCTCTGTAATTGCACAGTCTGAGGCCTGTGAGCAGCACAGGAATTCATCAAAGTTAATGCTATTGCAAACGCAGGCTGTGATGCCGTATATTTATGACTACTTAATTATTTTTTTTCTTTGTGTGCAGACAGAGAGAATTTGAATTATTCTTTTTTTTTGCAGAAAAGCTCTCAATTACAAGACATCTTTGTTAATCTCTAAAGATATTTTTGTTATTCCATAAAAGGTTTATAAGCCATTTCTGGAATTCAAAATACCTATTTTTAGAGGTATAAAATAAATCAAAACTAATATTCTTCAGTTGCCTGGCTGCAGTGACAGTGTTCTCTGAACATTGTCTCTAGAGCTCTTGTTCATGCAAATGAGATGTGAAAACCCATTTCTATTAATTGTCAGAGAACAACAAGATTACAAATCTCTGGTGGTTCATAGACATCTGTAGCTAAAGCAAATAAGGAGCCTGTGATATTCTTAAATTCTAGGTAGAATGGAAGCAGCACAGAACAGCTGCTCCTGGAGATGCTGAGCCTTCTGGATGCTTTGTACTTCACCTGGGTGTTCATGGCTTGGCACGATCAGCAGTTACCCTGAACGTATTCTAAGCCTTCCTGGAGCCTTCAGGGCTTCTAACCCTCCTTCCCTCCCTAAAAAAATCAAGCCCACAAAAAAACAAAAACAAGCCTGCAGCTGATTTTGTTTCTTGTAAATAAATTAATCATTTCCATGGCAGCAAGATATGCAGTTGGGCAGGATTAGCGCAGTCAGGGTGGCCACTGAAGCACGTTATACTAGACCCAGCTAAATCTTTCTGTATTAATAAAGTAAAGCTTCCTGCGTCTGACCTGAGAAGAAAGAGACTCTTCGGAGCTGCTGCGCAGACCTTTTCCTTTCCAGGCTAGGGCAGAAGCTTTTGGCACACGGCATAGCTGCCAGGCCAGCTAGTCAGGAAGAACAACTGGATGGAATGCTCCGAGGTATGCTGTTGTGTTGCGGCGGTGATGTTCTCGAGCAGATGAGAGATTGTGCTGGCAGGGAGAGGTTTTCTTTAGAGGCAAATACAGGCAAATAGAAAAGCGAGCATGCTCCAGATGCGCTGCAGACAGCGGCCTGGGGAAAACGAGGTTGGAGGGGGTAAGTTCGATAAATAACAGCTGGTGAACTTTGGTGTCGGAATCTGCATTGTAGAGGAGATTGTACGTGGAGGAGGTCCCAGAGAGAAGAAATCAGGGGTAAAGGATGTTACTGTCTTGGGAGTGAAGAGGTTGTAGGGTTGAGGATGCTTTTCTAGCAGTATATGTCTGACATTGATTTATTTTATTTTTAACTTGGAGCAGTGCAGCAGAGTTGGTGAGTTTTCAGTCCAAGGAAGTTCTGTTGCATTTGGTTAGAGAGAAGGAATAGTTTTTTGTTTCAGGGAGTTAACTTTTTCACAAATATTACAGGACAGTGCAGACCCCTTCAAGCAGTGAGAGTGCAATAACAAATTTCCTTTGTTTTCAAAGTATGATATAACTGAACAGATGTGTTATTTGTAGGTGGTAGGGGGTATTTTGAGTACAGGTTGATTTAGGGAGCTCATAGTAAACTTTACAGGAGGAGGCTTGTTTCTGTCTTCTGTAAAGCAAAGAAAGGTCTAGCAGATACATCTGTAGCTGCAGGATTATTGTCAGCAACTTGCAATTAGTATCCCCAGTTTAACGTAACTAAAATAATTCACTGCAAAAAAATTGTCTATTTCTCATTTTTAAAATTAACATTATTTCCATTTAAACTTATATAGATAAGCTTTCTTTAACAGTTCCATTTTTTCCTTTCTTTTGGGAATGTAGATTGGACAAATTGTTGTTACTCTTTTTAAAAATCTCATCTGTGGGATTTAGTAGCTGTGCTGTTGGCAGGGTTTTGGCCAGTAGCTAGTGCAGGAAATTGGTAGTTATGATTCCAGATTTGTTTTTCATCTTTGCACTTTATTTTTCCCAGAAGCTCAAATATACCATCTTGTTTTGCTCGTCAAATTATAATAATAACTTTTGCTCATTTCTGGCAATACTTTAGAGATCAAAATATTCCTCCTCATTAGAATAAGTCTGAGCTGTTCTTTAGCATCCGGATTCTCCTGGACTGTGAGATAGGCAGTGTTCATGAGTGGTTCAGGAAGGATACGTTAAGGCTATGGATTTAAAAGAAATTACAAGAAGAGATGACGAAGTTATTTCTCTGAAATATTGCCTGTCCTCTTGAACTAGACCACAAAAACCTTGTGGCTTTCAAAGGAACTGATTTCCATTCTTCCAGTCTAATGCTGAGTAGAATGAGAAAACACTGCAGGATAGAACAGCTTCACTTCTCACATATTATTGTCTGGTAACAGAAATTCAGAGGTTTGCCAAGAAACTCTGGTTTTACTGCTTTGATGTAAAACAAAAATCAAAAATGTACACTGCTTACAGAGGAATCTAAACATCTGCTCATGTATTGAAATGGAATTAATTTTCCAAAGCAGTCTCGCCCCCAAGCTGCCAAAGTCAATAGGGAGGGCAAAGCGAAGAAGGAAGGAGATGCTGATATTAGCATGAGCTGATTTTCACGCCTTCATCGTCTCAGCTGTGCTCTGTCTGCCTTCCTGACGTGTACTCTAGACGTTTCGTCTTTTTTTCCAGTCCATCTTTTTGCACTTAGCCCTGATGTATCTTCCTGAAGATAATAAAAGTATTTCTGTGTCCTGTACTTGATGGTAGATTAAAATATCCCTTCTAAGGACTCAGAGAGCAATTCTGTTTTCTAGCTATACTCAGTGCTGGCAAAAGGAATATTTTTTTCTAGTCCAATTTTAGAAAAATCAGACTAAAAGCTGGGAATAATAGTTCTTTGTTTTTCTGAGCAACACCATATTGATGTGCACTAGAGCAGGAGGGAGAAATTGGCATAGTGAGCCCTGGCAGTCAGCAGATCTTATGTGCTGGCTGTGATCAGGAAAAATATTGACAGAGGAAGCATGCTGACATACGTTGGAAGGTACTTTTAATTTGCTTACTTCTTGGGATGTAAAGTGCCATGAAATTGCACCAGATTACTGCCAAGACTGCTTGAGACAAAGAAATCCAGTGAACTGTCTGCTCCTGTGCTGTTCCTATCCCTTGTTTCCGTAGCTTGCTATGCAGATAAAATGCTCATTGTCTGGATGCTGTGAATGACCTTGAGTGTGATTACAGACGAAACGTTAAGGTTTTGTCCTCTCTGTTACGGACTAGCTGAGCTCTCTCCCAAACCGGTGCAAAGTCTTGTCTCATCACGCAGAAGAGCCGGGCTTTCACCCCCTTGTGTTGTGACTGCAGCAGGGAATGAAATCGGAGGGGAAATAGGAAGAGGGAGAATATTGGTAGAAAAACATTAGGATGAGGTTTTTGTGTTGATCTTTGCCAGTGCTTTCAAAAAGAGCGGTGACTGTTGAACAAGTCCGATTTGAGAGCCCTGCATCGTCTTTATTGTTCCTGTTGCAAAGGTAAAGCCTCAGAAAGCCAGGTGCTGGAGCTGTTTCCACAGATCGAGAATTATCATATTTTTTAATCTCTTTTGAAAATTCCACCTCTTGGCTCTTTAAATTAATTTGCATTGCTGGGAGGGGAGAAAGGAGTGTGTGAGGTTAACATGCCTGAAATAGTTTTGTGAACTCAAAGAGAACGTCGAGAGATTCGCACCCTCTGAGCAGTTCCGTCCCCTGTAACGTTCAGCCCAGTATGCTTGGCTAAAGCCCTCCTGCAAGATGGGCTTCCCAGAGGGGTGGGCTGGGATCTCACGACAGCAAGCTCCGTGCAGAGGTTGCTGGGATCAAGTTTTGGTTGAGCTGTTCTAGCGTTCCTGCGCATGGCTGGAACATCGACGCCAGGGACGTGGAGCCGGGGGAAGGAGACTGGCGCTGTTTTCTTTGTGACAGTGCCAGTTCAGTTACTTGTGTTGGGTAGAGTTGGATTTTTTTTTAAACCTTGGTTAATGATGGAGCATGGCTTTGTCTTTTTTTTCCCATTCTTAACATAATAAATAGAGGAGAGGTGTCTCTGTGGTGTTACACGGGAATGTCTGATATTTAGGCTTTGTTCCAGACTTCTGAAATTAATTTGGGCAAATCCATTTATCTGGCTGTGTTTCGGTCCACTGTCTGTAAAATGAGAATGATTAACTTTCCTAACGAACTCGCAGGGAGCTCGGAGGGATTTAGATGTAAAATGTGGCACGTTTAGGTTCTACATATTTGAAGAGCCTGAAAAAAACCGACAACAAAATAAACCTAACAGAATGTGTAAGGGTAAATTTCACTTTTCCTCTGTCACTGTTTGCTCATAGCTGTCATCAGGTGCTACTTTGCTTCAAGCCCCAACATTAAGATCCTGTTAACGGGGTGGATAGCAGCAGAGGAACATAACACCACCATGGCAAGACTCACAGAGATTAATATTAAGAGATTCCCCAGGTTGTCTGTTCTTTCAGAGCAGAGATTAAAATCAGTTTAAAAGTAGTGGAAGCTGCAGCTGACGGACCTTTGGGTGGTTGAATCAGGGCGATACTTGCCTGTTGAGGTGTGAATTGCATTCAGTCTTGCTTCCAAAAGAAATCAATCAAATGATACTCTCTAATCTGCTGAAGTTTAGCTGGTATCTTCTCTGTGCTCCTGGGCAGAGGCTGAGGTCCGGCACACGCTGGGACTGAGCAGCAATTTGACAACAGAGACAGAGCGATGCCTTGTAAGCTAGCGGATGGTGGCTGTGTGATTTACTCTCTCCTGCATTTGTAGGAATCAGCCTGGGGTTTTTTTTGGCAGGGTACAGAGAAATGCAAATGGCCCAGCTTGACAGAGTTGACATTTGCTCTCAATTTCCCCCAGGTTGAGTAGCTCCACTGAGCAAAGCACTTCATCCCGGCTCATCCGGAAGCATAAACGCAGGAGGAGGAAACAAAGGATGCGGCAGATTGACAGGGTAAGGATGGCATCATAATTTTCCAAGGAGATAAACCATGATTTTGAGTGTAGCATGTGAATTAGGAAGGGATCCAGAACAGATCTGTGCCTGTTGAATTGATGGAAAGGCTCCCTTTGGCTCCAGCGTCCCCTGGACTAAATCTCAAACATTTGAAGTTCTGCAGCGCTAGAGTCAGGACTCTCTCCTCTCCCCTTCTGTTGCTGTTCAGTGATCACAGCTCTCATTGTCTCTTTCAAGACCAGCCTCTGCAGGGGAACCTCCCTTATGCTGCTGGCTGATGTGAGCAACGGGTGTCTGTGGTGTTAGACATCTGGTGTGTAAATCACCGAGACTTGTGTTCTGCTGGAGGGAGAAATCTACATTTATAGGAAATCACAAATGTGATTTCCTCTCTTGCCCTTTTCTGTGCTAGTCCTAGGGTAGCAGAATGAGGATGGTCCAAATGACATAATTCTCAAAGTATCTGTTTCCTTCTCCTGTGTCTTCACAGATTAGAGAGTGAGTCTGTCACAAGAACTGGGCTGATGTTTGAGAAGCTCTGTGATAAGCACATTTGTATTTCGTTCTGGAGTGGGGAGGAGTGCCTGTCTCACTTCCTGAAGGATCGTGTGTTGCTCACTCCCCTGTTCAGGGAGGAGCTGTGGATGTAATAATTCACACTGCACTGGGCACTTCAGTATTTAAATGTCTCCCCTCAGTTAGGAAGCAGAAATGGTTCAATGTGAGGTTCAGTTGAGAAACCTCCATATAGGAACTTGCTCTCTGCATTTTGCAAACAAATCTTTGGAGAAAGTGGTGTTCAGATTTTTTTTTTTTCTCACAGATTCAAAATGAAGAATAATTTTGAGGAGTCCACAAGGTTTCTGGATACCTTTCAAACAGAAACCTATTAATCAGCTCCCGATTAATTAATCCTCAGTAGTTATTTTTGTTGTCTTATTCTGAGCCATTTAAAACCTTGAGAATTTTCTGTTGTATTTTGCAGTCGTCTTCGTNGGGCACTGGAGGTTTTGTATTTCTGCTGCTCGTGCGTTTCATTGTTTAGCCAGATGGAAAGGTGCAGGACTGCCAATTCAGCACCTTTCAGTAACACCACATTCTTCCTGCCGCTCTGACGGGTGGAAAAAACATTGCCTAATGCTGATCCGGTGCCTAATTTCTAGGTGTAGACATATCTTTTCAATGTTGTTTCTCTTGCTGATTTTTGAATGTAACTTTTCAGTGTCCTGTATGAGAAAATAGTGTCTTTAGCAGCATTTCCCTGCTGCCTTTCAGACCTGCCAGGCACACGTACGCCGATAGGGTAACCTCAGATAATTGTGAGTCGAACATGGCCCAGCTGATGTGTTGAGAGAACTGATTTTTTTTCAAGACTGAAGTAGCCTGGTGTTAGCTCTTCACTATCATTCCAATCACCTTGTTTGCTTTTTTCCTCCCCCACCCTCCACTTTCTATCTGTATAGAAAAGTATAACTTCCTGGGAATCAGCATTGTAGGACAGAGCAATGACCGGGGTGATGGTGGCATATACATTGGCTCTATTATGAAAGGAGGGGCTGTGGCAGCCGATGGCCGAATTGAACCAGGAGACATGCTTCTGCAGGTTGGTCCGTGTCCAAAAATACGTGCTGCTGGCTTGTACATTGGTGGCTCAGCTCAGTCATCCCACCAGATCCATGGAGTTAGTAATCAGTTAACGGAATTCATTTGTACTCAGAGAAACGTGTCACAGAGACTGTTATCACTTAAATCTATAATTCTTTGTGAGCTCTGCTGGGTAGTTGGTGTGCTTCAGCTGCTCAAAGGAGTGGAAACAGTTACAAGGCAAATAAATTTGGAAATAATAATAATTAAAATGTCTTTAACTTTCCTGTTGCAAAGCCTGACCTCTGCTTTTTGCAACATTTCAGGTGAATGATGTCAATTTTGAGAACATGAGCAATGATGATGCAGTACGGGTTTTACGGGAGATAGTCTCCAAACCAGGGTGAGCATGTTACAAAATCTCTTGCTCTTTATCCTCCATGTGCAGTTATTGGTATTGGGCAAACCTCAGAGGAATCAACATTTTGATCTCAGTAAGGAGCCAGCGTGACTGCTGATCTCAGCTCTGAACCCCTCAGTGTAAATGATGGATAGGTGAGACTGGTTCCAGTGCACCAGCCAAGCCCAACACAAACGAGGAGTTGCCTGGTTTCAGTAGCACTATTTGTTTGTACAATGAGCATTTGAATATCTCAAGAGCTGATCATTCGGCAGATTTCACCAGCAGTGCTCACGATCTATGCAAAACCAGAAACATCTTGGTACTGGTTCATGCTGACAATACTTCGACGAGCATCTCAAAAGCATTCTCAGAAGGTACTTAACAAGTCTGGAATAGGAATAAGTTTGTTTCAGAGAGTTCATTGTAGCAGTTACAACTTCTGTAGGGAAAGTTAAGAGTCACTCTTACTTGTTTTCTTTCTCCCTAGACCTATCAGCCTAACAGTAGCCAAATGCTGGGACCCTACTCCCAGGAGTTATTTTACCATCCCCAGGGGTGAGTACATGCTTGTGCTCTTTGCTGGGTTTCTGTGGAGCCTTCCAGGTCTGGATTATTTTCAGCTAATTTGGCATCTGACAGATTTCTGTTCCCTACAATTTTGATAATTTGAAGTTTGGTTGTATTGTTTGCTTTTTGTTTGGGGAGGCCGAGGTTTGAGATACTCTGAGACTCCAGTGCCCACTGAATTCGTGGGAGTTTTTCTTTTGATGCGCATGGTTTTGGTTTAAACTCTTAACCCTTCGGTGGGTATATCCTCCTGATCTTAACCTTTCAATTGATAGTCTAGCTATCCTCCAAGCTTTCCTAAGTGTTAAAAGCCTCCTTTTGTCACATGTACACTTCTTAGAAATAATTTAAACTATTTTTAAAATTGGAGGCAAGCAATATTGTTTAATATACGTAAAACCTCCTGACAATGATCTAGTTTTAAAACTTCTGGTTTAATAAACCTCTGTATAGCTATAAAATATCCACATTCGTGTGACAAACACAGCTGTCTCCTACTGGTGAGTGCTCTGCTGGTGATATTGAAACCAGCTTCTTACCAGTCCCAAGAAGATGAGATAGCAGCATCCATTGAAATTAACACAACAGACTTGTGAAGACTACAGGAGCTCGTTCAGTGAAGTCCTTAAGAAAACCAAAAGAGAAATCCCACAAATCACATATTTCAGAGTTACCCCAGGGAGAGCTTGTGTGTCAGCTTGTCCTTTGTTCAGCGAAGATGCAGCCGTTATTACAGCAGTATAGCTGTTGTAGGGTAAACCGGTTGCAGTAGTGTGTGGGGTATTTTGAGGAGGTACCTGCCATAGGCAGAGCTCTTCTGCATTTCTCATTTTAAGGCAATGGAACAGCAGCCACTCTAATTCAGAGGAAAA
Organism: Syrrhaptes paradoxus; assembly: GCA_013400615.1. Classification (NCBI taxonomy): domain Eukaryota; kingdom Metazoa; phylum Chordata; class Aves; order Pterocliformes; family Pteroclidae; genus Syrrhaptes; species Syrrhaptes paradoxus. Next base: position 12,423 of record VZTO01021953.1, on the reverse strand, counting down.
GAAGTAATCCAGATTATGGGGAAAATTGAGTTTTATTCCTAGTTTAAAAACTACTTGCTTTGTGGCCCTTCTTAAGACCTGAGTGTAATTTGTACTCTTATCTGACATCTCTTCAAATGGTTTTTATGTCTTGCTTATTTATTTTGCAAGACTATTGCAGTCTTTAAGAGTTTCATTATGACTGCTGGAAACACTGAGGGGGGAATTCCGTGATGCCTTGTCTCTGCAAATGCAGAACTCTAGACTTCATGTTCTAAATTCACCTTCAGCAGAAGATTCACTTTCTGTCTGAGTGGTTATTTTGGATCCAAGGCCCTTAGAAGGAGGGAGTTCTTAGTGCTTACTGCAGTTCTGATTCCGTTCTCCCTTTCTGGTTGTTTTGCAGCTGAACCAGTGAGGCCAATCGACCCTGCAGCGTGGATCTCTCATACCACAGCCATGACGGGAGCGTACCCCCGTTACGGTATGAGCCCCTCCATGAGCATCACCACATCTACCAGCTCCTCACTAACAAGCTCAATTCCCGATTCGGAAAGTAAGTCACACTGCGGCCAGCACAGGGCAGGCGTCTTCTGCTCAGGGCCAGCAGTGCAGAGCTGTGCGCAAAACCGACCCCAGCCACAAGCACGATGAAAACGACAGCCACCGCAGAACTCTTGAATGCTTTCTTTAATTTGTCATTCGTATGGGGAGCATAAAACTTTTTTTCTAAAGGTCAGAAGTTAATGCAGCGGTGTTTAGCCAGGGTTCACATTCAGGAAGAGGTGGCTTCTGGTCCCTTTTAAAGTTACAAGGCAGACCTCCAACTTTATCCCCTCCGATAAATGTGGCAGCTTCCTCCTTGCATTTGACTGTTTTTTAATAAATTTAAATAATTTGCTTCAGGCAGATGTCACAGGATAATAATGTTAGCGTATCATTTAGGAAATCTGCCGGTGATACTCACAGAGCCTTCTTTTATACTTTTTTATACTTTAAGAATTTATTGAACAAGGAAAAAACAAATGTAATGCCCCTCGTGAAATTGTGGTCAGAGTTCAGCCTTCTTTCCTGGTTTGTCTGCCTGGCAGTCTCTAAAGTAGTTCTATCCAGTAACCAACCAGTTGCCATGATTCCTTCTCTTGGAAATTTTTGTTTAAAGAATATAAACTCTTCTTTTGTTTTACTCTCCCTTTGCTTTATGGGATTAAATCCTTTCTGTAGGTGTAGTCGCCCAGTGCCTCTAGGCAGCAGGCAGCACCGCTGAAGGCGGAACACATCACAGTAGAAAGCAAGTGAACCACTTACCAGATAACTGCTTTGTCTTGAGATGTGTTTTTGGCCAACACCATAGATTGCTGGAATCCAATGTATCTGCCGATTGCTGTCGAACAACACGAGTCTGTTACTCTGCATTCCTCTTGAACTACTCCTGTATCCTGTGCCTCAATATTTTTCATGTGATTGGGAGTGGGAAACGCAGACGCCCTCTCCATCATACTTTAAAAATAAAGGTTATTTGGGAGCGGAACCACATTTCTGGACACAGCTTCTCATTTCTGTAGAGACTTACACCGTTTCTTTCCCAGCAGGGCGTTACTGTCTGTGCCGTTCCTCACATCTACACGTACTGTGCAGGTGGTCAGGGAGTCAGGCCACAGCTGACTGAGTTCAGACCCCAGTGGGTGCCTTTTAGATGCATCTTGGAAATCTTCACATCTGTACAGCAACTAGCAGGTGTAGAACATCCTGATGATCGTTTGGCCAGTGTTGTTCCGTATGTGCAGATCACAGGTCTCCAAGAAAATACAATTTATTGCTCCCCACATACTTTATTTGAATATTGGTTTGTTGGTTTTTTTTCCTCCAAACAAATGTGTTGCTTTTTGCCACTAACCAAACTAACTTAAAGCAAAAGCAAAATTTTAGTGTTTATTCAGACTTTGTAAGTATTGAGCTGCATGCACAGACGGTCTGGGATTTCTTTGTGCATATTAGCAGTGCATGGATTGAAAGAAGCATTTTCAGTTTTCATTGTTTCATGCTTGTTGTACCTTTGATCAAAATTTTGGGTTGCTGGAAAGGACAAAATTGGTTCCCTTGTGCTTTTGAAAGGTGGGTGACATGGGGAGATGGGGAGGAGGGTTTCTGAATTCCTGCTGGAGAAGGGTCTGAACCACAAACACAAGCCATGCATGTTCTGCATGAATTTTCTAGGGCTGAGAAGATGGGAGCAGGAGGACTGGGTGCTATATCCAAAGAGTATTGTCTTTTTACGTACAGACAGGATGACTGAGTTCTGCACAGCCATCACAAGAAGGCTGGGAGGCTCTTGGACCCACATTCACCCCACTGGCCTTCCAGTGCCACTTGGTCTCTGTGTATGGTAGAGAAGGAGGTTCTAGAGGAGCTGGGCTCCTACGGTGGGCACTTCAGTTCAGCAGGGTGAACCTCAGCCCTATTGTTCTGGTTTTATTATAAAAATTGATCAGGAAAGGTTTTTTTTGTAAGGAAATCACTAGCCTTTATCCTGGTGATGGAAGCTTTCTTTTCTAATTTCAGTTCTCCCCTATAATGCTGATGTCTAAAGCTTAAAAAACCAAATGGACATTGATTGAAACATGGTTTGTCATCTTTCTCCGTGCAGAAAAAAAAAAAAAGTTAAAGAACAAGCCAAAAAACCTTGTCCTGCAGAGCTTTACGTACAGTGCTCTGAACCGCTGGGTGGGTAGGGGCTGTTCAGGGGAGGTGGAAATGCGAAGCAATGGTTGTAGAGCTCCTTGGGTTTCCTTTTCTGCAACTCTCAGTGCGGTGTGGACCGAAGGAGTGCAGTGCTGATCTGGAGCTGGTTTGGGAAGTCCAGACATGCAGGGACTCAGCATCTCGGTGACTGAACGGGTTGCACTGAGCACAGTCTGAGGTGTTGGTACAAGTGCTGTACTTTGTGCCATTGATGAGGGTGCATTTGGGAACCTTTGTGTCTTTTTTTGCATCTGCTGGTAAAGCTGTGGCTTGAAACGTTTCATCCAAATTGGGAGCTGAGAAATTCTCATCAAACTCGATTCATTTCAAAGAAGCATGTAACCTTTCTTCCTTCTAGAATTAGAAGAATCTCCCTTAACTGTGAAGAGTGACATGGCTACTATTGTCAAGGTTATGCAGCTACCAGACTCAGGCCTTGAAATTCGGGACAGGATGTGGTTAAAAATTACCATCTCCAATGCAGTGATAGGTAAGCAGATCAAAGGAATGATGGGGGGGGAAAAAAAAACCTATGGCTTTTTGGAAATAGGCTGAAGAAACTGTGTGTATAGAAACCTTTTTTCCTAGCAATCTGTGCAAGTTCAGCAGAGCACCAGTCCTTGTAATTCCAGTTCCAGACAGCCACACAAGCTTAATAAAGCATCTTAATTACGTTTAAAATTACCACAACTAGGCACAGCCTTTGATTCTGACTGTCCTGTGACCTGAACTGTGCTAACATTTAGCCAGTCTAGCTTGTAGTTACTTTTTTTGCTGAGAAAGGGATTGGAACCCAGGTCTTTTGATGTCACATCTGCCTGTTGAGGGAGATGACTCTCCCAGTCACTGGGGTAAATCCCAAATCATTTTCATTACTGCAATTCAGAAGGGGTTGAACAGGGTAGCTGTAAAATTTTCTGTGTGCGTATTCGGCGTCACTAGTAATGTAGTGTGCAGCTGGATGCCAGTTAATTCTTTGCTTTCTCCATGGATGTCTAATTTAGCAGTTAGGCAGAGCTGTGGAAATAACATTTTAAGCCCTTTGCAGCAAGATTGCTATGTGTTCATATTTGCGTTCAGTACCTGGCACAGTCGCTAGTGGTCTGTGTGATAATGTGAAGATTAAAAAACCAAAAAAGATCAATTTGACCTGGATGATCCTGTGTCTCCTTTTCCTGTTCTCATTTTTAGGAGCAGATGTGGTTGACTGGCTTTACACACACGTGGAAGGCTTCAAAGACCGACGAGAGGCTAGAAAATACGCCAGCAGCATGTTAAAACATGGCTACCTCAGGCACACTGTGAACAAAATCACCTTCTCGGAGCAGTGCTATTATGTCTTTGGAGACCTCTGTGGCAGTAAGTTCCCCGTCCGTCAAGGGCAAAGCTGCATGTGTGTTGCCTCTTCTGTGCTCGCGGGATGCAGAGGAGAGTCCCGTAGGATTTCACAAGTGGGTGTTTCAGAACAGGCCGTTATTCGGAAACTGCGTGTCAAGGGGTTGACACTTTCTGCTGGATGGGAAGAGTCTTCACCTCTTCTCTCTTTTCCAGATATGGCTGCACTGAACCTTAACAATGGTTCTAGCGGAGCCTCGGATCAGGATACCATTGCTCCTCTTCCACATCCTGCTGCTCCCTGGCCGTTAGGCCAAGGGTACCCGTACCAGTATCCTCTGCCCCCTCCGTGTTTTCCACCAGCGTACCAAGACCCAAGCTTTAGCTATGGTAGCGGCAGCGCAGGGAGCCAGCAAAGTGAAGGTAAGATGGTTAATCTGGTATTTATTTCTACAGCTGTCATTAGCCCTAACCATTTGCTTGAGTTCCTTCCTACTGTCTGTGCTCCTGTCTTGTGGTTTGTCCGCTACCTGCATGGATTTGGTGCGACCGCATGTCATCAGGGCTGGGTGTGGATGTGATGGAGTGGGGTGGCCTTTCAGCTCTGTATTGAAACCGCCAGCGATGCTGTAACCGAGCCGGCAGAGCAGAACCCAGCACACGCGGTTTGGATTAACACACTGTAGTGCTGTACCCCGTGCCAAGTGCCGGTGGGGAACCAGAGCCAGGCTGTTTGTCACATCCCTGGTGCCATGGCCATCGGTACTTTTCTTACCCCACAGCACCACCTGCTACACTGCTGCTTAGATAACGGTGATCGCGCCAACATTAACGACTCGATTGTTAAAACAGATGAACTGTTGCCCTGTATTTTAGAGGTCAGAGCCATCGCCAGCAGCGGGGCTGCAGTTGCTCGATTTTGCTAGAAATCAGGCCATTTCCTTGCTGCTGGAACTGGGATTAGAACCAAGGTGCTCCTGACTTTCACTTCAATGCTCAGTACAAAAGGAAAATCACTCTCTTTGCTGTGTGAGACAAGTGTGAGGTGGCCAGCCAGATGGTTTTACAGGGCTGAAACACTGCTCACAGGGAGGAGAGTCTCTCTTGACAGGGAAAAAAAGGTAATACAGCATGGATTAAAAACCTGACCTCCTCCTTTCCTGCCCTAGCATAATTCTGTGGTTCTATTTTAAACCTTAGTAAATACAAATTATGTATTTATTGGCTGTAGAGATTTTTTTTTTTAAATAACTTCCAGAGTGAGTTTTGCTTTTGGAAATGCTGCTGGTAAAGAAAGGGTGAAGATTCTGCGTGTTTTTGTGGTGGGCATCCAGTCACTTGGATGTAACTTCTTCCCGTTTACCGCAGCCAGTTAGATTTTGCAAAATTGCCCAAAAGAATTTAATAAATGGAACTTGCTCACAAGTGGGAAGCACTGTTGCTTCCCACCTTATCTCAAATAAGAAGTGTCTGTGAGGAAGCTCACAGTGATACCCAGAGGTTTTAGAATTGTAAACTGATTGTGCTGCAAAAAATGTGATATTTTTAAAATTTATTTTTATTTGGGAGCTGGTTCTGTGGGCACTACAGCATTAGATCTCTGCTGCTGGAATAGGAAAGGTACGGTGTTTCATCCATGCGACCTGTGCTACTGCCTAGAGAGAGCCTTATGAAAGGTGCCAAGGTGTTTCATTCAGAAGGGTTTCACCACTTTCCTTGTTCTTCTTTTGGAAACTACACTTCTGTGTTGTTTCTTGTTTTGTAACTGTTATTCCCTTGTTTTGTTCTGAGCAAGCGTTAGACTGAAGGATTCATAGAGGAATGGCTGACTCTAGGGGATTGGTAAGCTCAAATGCCTCCATAATAACAACGAATTCACAGCATGATCATTTAGACTCTTGTGACCCAAATGTTTAGCTGTATTTTTTCTTTTTTTTTTTTTTCTTTTTAATTGTCTTGGACACTCAGCCCGTCTCAGTGCACAGTAGTCCGATAGCGTGGCGTTAGCGTATCAACCTGGCTGACCCTGTGTCACTGTGCTGCAGCAGCTGCAGAGGGAATGGCATCAGGTACCTCGCTGTCAGCTCAGATGGGAAAATCCTGCCACCAGTCTCTTCACTGCTCTTTGTAAAATAATAAATAATCCCAGCTCCTAATTTATTAGTCTGATGTCATCCGTATGGATGCTCATTTAATCAGAGACACTTAAGCACTGTCCAGATGTCTCAGGCAGGAGTTGAGAGCGCTGGAACCCCCGGTTGCATCGGTCACTCTCAGTAGTGGTGGAATCGAGCCACGTCCCTGTTCTGGGAGGTGCTGGCTGTGCAGATGGACAGAGGTCATGTCCTGTCACCAGGTTACAGCCTGAAGAGATGAAAGAAGATAACAAAGACAGTTACAATCAGATTGAACCTCGTTGGCTTGAGTCAAAACCCAAATGTCTGCTTCTCCCTTCCTGCTCCTCCCCTCGCTCCCGCCGGCGGGCGGCAGCGGGGCAGATGGCTGTGGGTCAGGAGCTCTGGGCTAGCTGCTGCTTTCACTGTGCGAGCTCTAAGGTGTCTACGTATGCATGGCACAACCCCGTCAGCTGCCTTCTACCGATTCTCATTGCTAAATCCCATAAGCCACCAACAGCACGTTCAGGCCTGGTTTTGTCATCGCTGTCACCGTTACAGTGGTCATACCCGCATCCGTGGGGTTTGGGAGGAGCTGACGGGGGAGGCGGCCGTGGACCTGAGCTAATTCTGCTTCTGTCTGTGTCCCTTTCACTCCTGGGCTTTAGGAAGCAAAAGCAGCGGCTCGAACCGAAGCAACAGCGAGAACAGCAGGAGAGCTCTTGGCAGAGAGAAGGACCGCAAGTCGGCTGGCAGCGGCAGCGAGTCCGACCACACCGCCCGCAGCGGCGGCGGAGCCAGCGTCGTGCGTCGCGAGAGGCCCGTCAGCCAGCTCAGCCACCGGAGTCACGTCTCTGCCACCCACAGCGAGAGAAGCCACCACAGCCATCATTCTTACGGGCCTCCCGGAGTCCCACCCCTCTACAATCTCCCCAAACTGGGCTCCAAAGTCTATGGGACGAGCGGACCCCCCGGAGGACCCCCCGTGAGGGAACTGGGCTCTGTTCCTCCAGAGCTGACGGGGAGCCGGCAATCCTTCCAGAAAGCGATGGGCAACCCTTGTGAATTCTTTGTCGACATCATGTGAGAGGAAGTGCCTTCAGACTCTGCGTGGGGAAGGGCCGGGGGGGTGATTGTTTTGGGGGTAGGTAGGCAGTTTGGTAGTTGTCGAACACTTCATGGAAGAAACTCAGCTGTCTTGCATGTCACACCTTCCTGGTTTGCAATTGTGTTGCAGAAAAATCAACAAAACAAAACAAAAAATACAAAAAAAACTCCCACAAAAAGGAACAAAAAAAAAAAATCTCTTGGGATTGTTAAATATCCGCAAATTGATGGCATCTTTTCTTTATCCGTTTTTCCCCCCCCTCTTGGTTTTGATTGTGAATGGCTGGTGTATGTTCACATCTTAACGAGCTTTGGTAATTGTGGCACCTACTTCAAGGCAATTAGTGTATCTTTTTTGGCTGATTCAAGGACTATTTAATTTCATATGACTTCTAAATTTCCAGTAATGCATAGTAGCACTTTTATTTTTCCCTGCTTTTTTTTCTTACAAGGAAAAAAATGACGGCGGGCTAGTATCTGTGATACTGCCTCGTAACGCTGGTTCTTGGATGCATCGCTCAGCGCTCTGAGCAGACGCGGCACCCGCAAGCGTACAGACAACACGTGCTTGGAAAGGAGCAGGCTCAAACCAATTCCTAGCAGAAGGCAAAGTTGTGACTACCTTTTTTCTGCTGATTAGGGAGTATAAATCAATCTTTCTTTCCTTCTTTTTTTTTTTTTAAGATATTATTCTGTCAAGGGAGTGGTGGAGTCTCGCTACTGTATGTGTTCATTGTGCAGAACTTGTGAAGTTATTTCATTTAGTATCCCGATAGTGACTTTGTAGCTGCAGTCCGTTCCTGGGCATTTCAGTTGCATCCCCGCTGACAGATGTGTCTTTCCTCTGGTTATAGGGCTCACTTGCTCACTGGTTTTAACAGTTGTTTCCACAGATACAGGACAGTTGCTGCTGCGCGATTCTGTTAGTGTAGCTGCAGCTTTTCTCCTTTGAAGAGGATTATTTATCCCATTCTAGCAGAGACGTAGGTAAATTCTGGCTCCCACTGGGACATGGCTGTTCATTTCCATCACTTCTTTTTCCCTTCTTAATTTCTGAGCAGTATCTTTCTCCTTTTTTTGACATAGAAACCTGGAGATGTCCGACCCCAATTGCAGTGCTGCCCAAGGGAACATCTGCTGAGCACAGATGGGGCTAGCTGTTAGCAGAGAGGTGAGAGGGTGTTTGAAAACAGTTTGTAAAAGGTACAATGAATGAACCTGACACAGAGCCAGACCCTGCTAAAGCTCCTGCTGGGGAGCTTGGGCTTCAGCAACTGCTGTTGTATATCCCCAAGATTTCATGACTGTTTTTTGCTCTAAGGCTATGGATGCTTGGTAAAGTACATTCAGGAATTTTCATCTATGTTTAAGAAGCTTTTTAAAATTATCTGAATGAGGGCGTGGTAAGAGCACACCTATGGTGGTTCGTTTCATGGGAAATAGATGTTAAGCTGCAGTCACTTGGTGGTATTTCCCTCTTTCCTGAGATACCAGCTTCTGGCAGGTTTTAGGACAGGTGCTTGAAAATCAGTCTTTATATCAGCATTTCCTTCACTGGTAAGCTGCTTTGTTCCATGCTTTGTGGGTAGCGTGAATATCCGATATGAATGTCAGAAGAGAAGGTTTATCACGATACACAATGTTCCTTTCTCACCCTGAAGAATCACTCTTCGAACTGGCCGTTTTGTGTGTTGTTCACTCGGATAGATTTTTCGCTGCTGCTTTGCTGATCACAGGTCTGTGCACACACATCCCTTTTACAAAGGTCACAGTAGTGTTTCAAATGTCTGCGTTAGCCGGAGGATTAAGTCTCGCTCTCAAAAGGGAGCTAGGCACTTAGGAAACTGTGTCACTCGGACTAGCTGCTCCAGCTACCGGGCTTCTAAACTAGCTGAGTGGTTCTGGACAGATTTCTTTACAAAAATCTCCTGAAAAGCTGCATAAGGGTTCTGAAAGCAGCGCTTTCCTCGTAATCCATCTGATGGGCTAGCGTAGATTGCAGAGCTGGCCATGGCTTGTTCAAAAGAACGGTGCTACCTAAAGCTTGGCTGTGCAACGGTTTCCTTCCTTTTCCCTTCCTCCTCCCGGTCACACAGCAAAGATGCTGATAAATTATTTTGAAAGATTTTAAAGCAAAGAAATAAATCAGGGTAAAATAACTCTGTAATTCTGCTGTGTCTCCAGGAGACACTGCTGAGGAGTCTGTGACTTTACTGACAATTGCTGGTGGTTCTACTTTTAAATTAATTTAAATTTTTCTAGTCTGTTATATATTACAGTTTTTCTGGCCCACTTTGTCTTAAGGCAGAACTTATGGGGCTGGAGGAAAAGACTGTCGTTTTAATAAGATATTTCCAAAAGGGATTAAAGCTGGGGGCTGTGCTTTCACCCGGGGAAGAAACGTGTTTAATTTCCTCGTGTCTTTGCAAGAGTTGCAGTTTACGCATCTGCTGGAGGTTTGTTTTTTTTTTTATCTTGTTGTTTTGCTGTTGGCAGAAACTGTTCTGTGTCTTGCTGGTCTTTGCTGCTATGTTGAAAAGACTGTTACAGCTGCGTGTGCTTGTGGGGAGCTCTGGAAGGAGGCTGACAGCCCACAGCACAGGTGGGAAGGTGTTGGTGTGCTGAGGGAACGGGGCTGAAACCCACCCTGGACTGCCTTCGCCCGGTTTGAGGCTCCATTGCAGGCAGATGGTGAGCACTCTGAATGCACCGGGCAGCGTGGGGAGCCTGCTGTGTGCACAGAGCAGCAGGAGAGGGTAAAGGACCCTCCTGCGAGCAGTGCAACACGTAAAACAAACCGTTTCCCTGCCCTGTAGTGCACAGCTAACCCTGAACCATTGCTGGCTCTTCATTTTCAGAAGGGAAGGAAGACAGGAGATTGCCCAAATCCCATCCTTGGCTTTCAATGCACGTGCAGGGGGCTTGGGGCCTCACAGTGCACGTTTTGGGTACAGAAGGAAGCACCGCTGATGCCGAGGAGGCTACTTACAGTAGGAAGTTCTGTGCCAGGTGGAAGAAAGTTCGAAGGCTGGGGTCCTGCAGAACTGTCCGTTTCTCTCACCAGGGCCTGACATTTTTCTCTGATTTTAATGTCAAGTAGCTGGCACTGGCTGGGCTCCAGAATGCATGACCTGTGCTCTAGCTGCCATGAGAAGTTCTGGGTTTGGTGCGTAGGGCAGTGGAACAGCCTCGTAACGGGAGCCTTAAGCAGGTGACATTTTTATTCTGGGAGTGAGACCCTCACCATCCGCCTGCGCTCTGCAGCGGAGCTTAACATTCACACGTCCCTGCCAACAGCTTGTAACAAGGACTAACAGGTATGTCTGGAAGATCATAGAAAATTACGAGAAGACAGTCTGGGACGACGTCTCCTTTCCAAAGGAGGTCGTGTCTGTAGGGGTAGGGTGCCCACCCAGCTCTGAGGAGTAAGGGAGTATTTTTGGCAAATAGTCTTAAAAGCACTGCTGTTGTCTTTACCTCCTGTTAATAAATCTGCTTTTCCAAGGTAACAGTCCCCTGGACACTTTATCCAAAGGTATATTGGATGGCAAGCGATGATGCACAGACGTTGACTTTTGATATTATTTTTGTTCTGTTGCAATGGGCAGTCCCATCTGGAGACTTGACAGCTCATGAGTTGATGTAATTGTTTTTGTTTTGCATTTAACTGGATTGTAATAAGATTGACTTAAAATTATTAATTCTAATCAGTGATTAGAAATACATGTAAAGAATTTTATGTACAGTAGAGGAACAAAGTTACATGATTTTAAATAATGAAAACCCAGACTATCACCTATTCTAGAATTGGTTCTACTCCAAGAGTGACCTCTTACTAGCATGGACTGCACTGTTCCTGTTAAATGTCTATTGCATAATTGAATTCTTTTTTGTAGATATTGTATTAAAACCCAAGTGTCTGTATAGTTAATATATAGCTGCTTATGTGTAAATGCTATTTTAAACACTAAAAAGCTTTTAATTTTATGTGATAACCCCAGTGTATGTCTTCAGTTCTTTGCACTACTGCATTACCTTTTATTCAAGAATGATGAAATATTCCTTGAATCTTACTCTTTTTTTTAATTAATTTTTTTTTTTCCCTGCCACTCTGATGTTTTGTCCTGTCAACAGGAGAAGATTTTCAGGAGCTAATGACAGGCAGCTGGGAGTTGTGTGGTTTAATGGTACTTCAGAAGCGGTTGAAGTTCAGAGTATGACAGGGAACCCCGAAAATTTTCACCGCTGCACTGAGCCCCAGAGGATGGAAGTGCAGAGGTCCTTTTCCTCCGTGCAGGTTGATGACCTCTGGCTGGAAACACAAGCCCCTGCCACTCATCAGACGTGCTGTAGCTGTGAGCTAATGGCTGATACATTGGTGAAGAAGCTGAGTTTTCCCCGTAAATTGCCCTTCCTCTTAATTATTGAGCTTCTCCCTCTCACAGCTTGGCAGGAGTAGGTGCACAGGAGAGGCTGGAGAAAGTTTGGAAGTAAAAGACAGCTGGAGGATACGTCCTGCTGGAACAAGGTTTCCTGCCTGCAGACCCAGGAGGTGAATCTGCTGGTAGAGCCCATCAGTGTGTTCAGCTGTTTCCTGGGATTATTCCCTTTTTCTGGAATTTGCACAAACCCCAGCAGAGAGGAGCTAGGAGCGTTAGGACACCTCTTTGCAGACTGCCTGGTAAGCCTTCCCCCAGGGTGTATTCGTCATGCGACACAAGGACACCCAGCCTCCCTGTGAGGTCTGAGTGCTTCTTATACAACCAACAACCACAGCTTGATGAGGCAGATTCCCTCTCCTCAGCTGGCAGAGATCAAGGAGCAAAGGGAGAGGCAAAGCAGTAGTTCCAGAGGTACCCATTATAAATGGTGCAATCCTGCAGCAGATTTATATGAGAGCCTGTGAGAAAGTCTTGCAGAGTTTCCCATATTCTCCCTTTCAAACCACATGTGTTTACATAGGATGCAGAAAGGTCTAGCCAGCGTTTTCCAAGCTGGGTGAATTTTGGATGTGCTCTTGCAGCCTTTCAGGGCAGGGCCTGATGGACTCCAGCTGAGCTGGTGTGAGTTGGCTGCAGGTGCCTGGAACTGGTTGAGCCATTTAATCAGCTGCCTTTCCCTTCCCCCCTAAAGGAAAAGAAAAAAA
>VZTO01021952.1:337680-395751 GCA_013400615.1 Syrrhaptes paradoxus | reverse complement strand
AGGTGATTCAATCTCCAACACCATTTATAGACTGCTTTGCTACAGCTGCCCAAAGGATGCTAGTGGCAGCAAGGTGCATTGATACATTTCGCTCTGTGGACATTCAAGGTGGGATTCTTTGCCTCTTCCTTTCACCATCCAAGGAAGGTGAAATTATTGCTGTTGTGAATTTTATGCAGCTGAAGGTGGAAAAGAAAGGTTGAGTGAGTCCAGCTCTGAAGGTGGAGATAGAAGTTCGGGTCTGGGCACAATCAGACATTTCAGAGTGCCAACCAATGCATCAAACCCAACTCGGCCATGAAGCACAGCAACAGCTCTGTTGCCTCGCAGGCGTATCTATTACTGATGTAATGCTTATCTGTGCTTCCAAAAAGTCGCATGAATTGTTATTGCGTACATTTTAACATTTTGCTTGTTCTCCTTCCCTCTAAGAGAATAATTACAGTCCTACCTCCTCTCATTCATTAAACCGAACCTTGTTCTCAGCACCATGAAGAATATTCCCCACTGGATACACTTGCTCTTGTGCTGAGACCTTGTCAGCTCACTTTCAGCCTAAAGCAAAATTTTCTGGCTGGGTTTATAAGCTCTTCAATATAAAGGGATTATAATGGAAATTGCAATTTTACCTCAACTCTGAGAGCCTGCCTGCCCTGCAATGAGACGTTCAGTACCCTACCAGACTAACTCACGTGCCCTTGGGCAGTATGAAATGACCACTTCCCTGTGTGACTGCCAAACCTCATGACTAGATACAACTGTGTGGTACATTGCTCCACTGATTTGTTTTCATAGGAGAATAATTAATTCACAGTGACTGACATTGTTTTATTTCCTCCCCATCACTGACATCTCGCCTGAGTTACATCATATCCCACAAATTGCGTATCTTTTTTGGCTGCTGATGCTCTGCTCCCTCTTTTTTAGTATGATACTCATTATAATCTGCTCTCTTATCCTAAGGCCAAGACTCCTGCTGTGTTACCAGGTAATGTATTCTTTTACCGAGTGATTCACTGGGGAGGAGAGTGGAAAGAGAGCAGGAAAAGTCTTGAGAGGAAAATGTCCAAGTTTCATGATTTCTGACTCTCTGAAATAGTCCCAAAATTCCTTGGTGTTCTGGAGGTCCCTGGACGATGAAAGCACTGGGCTTTTGTATTGTTTGCTTTATTTTGCAATATTTTATGATTCTCTGAGTTGTGCTGATTTGTGACTAGTTTTTCATCACTGCTCTGGGAGGAATTTTCTCTGGAAACACAGGAAAGAAACAACGCCCTGAACACTGCAAAGGAGCAGCTGCCATCAGATGATGGATTCAGTTATTCACCCAGTTCTTGCAGAATACTGCAGCATCTAATCACCTCCCAAAATTATAAAGTCACAATAAAAGCATCTTCTTCACCCTCCCTCACCTTCCCATTTAGCTCCTGCATCAGCTCTAGGGTCTATTACATAGTGAGGAGGAGCCACAGTCTTCCCCAGCCAGGGGAAGGTGGTTCTGTGATTAAAGAGGTAACCACAGATGTAAAACATGCCAGCTCCATTCCATCCTTCAACACATTTTCTGGAGAGAATTGCCTAGTAGACAGTATCTAAAATCGCTTGATTTGTAATGAAACCAATAGAAGTTATAAATTTAAATCTTGTTAAGAAACAAGACGGCAGTCTCTCCCTGTCCCAGATGCAATCTGTAAAATGAGGACATTAGCATCTCCCCAGCTCACAGGCAATAATTGATCCATGTAGATATAGAAAGCATTCAGATTCTGAGGCTTTGGGAGCTGTTGAAATTTCTAAGAATTATGGCTCCATCTCCTTGCTCTGGGGTTATTCTTGATTTACAGAAATATAAATAAGACCAATTTCTCACCATTCATATTTCAGAACACCTCCACAAAAACAGTGATTCCTTGAGCACCAGAATTCAGGGACCTGATTTCCTATGAATTTGCATCTCTATGCTAGGAGTCCCTGTGGATCCTCTAATAAGCACTAAATTCATGATACAGCCATTCTCTTAACTGGGCACTAATAGGATTTCTCTTCTTTACCCAGCTGCCTGTATTTATGAAATGTGTTGGGCTCATTCTCCCTACCTGTCTAACTGGCCACCGAGGCTCATTTCCACTACGAAATTGCCTTCACTAATTTAAAACATTCATATCCTCAGCTGCTGTAGCAGAAAGGGTATAAAGACTAATACAATTAGTTTCAAGCCAGCTTTACTTACATTGGAAAAAAATTGCACTTTGCTTTCAGTTCTGACCTCCCAAAAGACTTCCATCATTTCAAATTCTGTTTGTATATCCCTGGAACTATGCTGACATCAAATCAGCATAAGTTAAGTGAGAATCGGTTAATGCAGATTTAATCTATATCACTTAAAACATTGTTTATCAAAATCTTGGCTTTACTATGCAGCATAAGGGGTAGATACAGAGCATTCTCACTACAGCTGGTAGAACTCTCACTGTGCTAGTATAACTAAAAGCAAATCTGCAAATATATCCGAAGCTAGGGGAAGTAGGTAAAATCCTGATCTCAACTTTGCAGCTGAACATATAGGGCAATAATTTCACCATGAGTGATTCCAGCAGCTTAGAAGGGTGCTTTCATGTCCCATATTGTTCCACAAAGGAAAATAAAAGCAGCAAAAGCTAATTTTCATTGGAATTGGCTTGACTGGGTTTATAAAGGCTTGCAATAAAGCACCACCAGCTTTGAAACTTGCTTACAAGCCCAGTTTTGAACAACAAGCTTCTGGTGCAGTCTGAACTTTTTACCCATTCTTTCGCTTCAAGAGCAAAGGGGCCTGTTTTGGAATATATGTAGAACACTGTCTTTTGGACAGCTTTCACATTAGGTGTCATTTTGTGAAGCTGAGTTTCTTATTCTTGGCTACTCACACTAAGGCTGCAGTTCTTACAAGTCCATTTTAATGTAACACTTTATATTCAGAACAAAGAACACAGGGTTATCCCACCCTCAGAAGTCCTTATGAGCTTGATTTTTCACTGTTTCCATCATATAGGATTGTGGTTTCCACAGAAAAACAAACCAAGGTTTTCCTTTATTCTCTTTCTTTTCTCTTCCTTCCTCCCACAGTTTATTTTTGGAATAGCAAATACTTATGTTGGCTTTAAAAAAAAAAAACAAAAAAACAAACACACACAACAACAAGCATTTGTTGTATATTATAAATTGGAATGGAATGTGTCTTTTCCCACAAATGTGTTAACCTGCTAGCCAGATGTGCAGTTTGGCACACTGACGGCATGCTGGTTCTCTCATGTAAAGACCCACAAGGCAGTTTGGATCTAGTAGGGCAAAATTCGCTCAGTATCAACCGAGAAGTACCCAGGAAGGGTTCCTTTCCTCCATGTTTTTCTCAATGCATTGAGAAAACCATATAAACTCTAAACGATTTATGTGAAAGTAGTGAAGTGCCTCTTAAAGATGCTCAAGTAGGGAAATTTTCACTAACATGAAGTAGCCAAAAAAGAATCATCTGTTTCTTTTCACCGATACTCAGATCTGCTACTTATTCACAAGACAACGAGACGACATGTCGGTGTTGTACCATTTGCCAGAATGTATGTCTGCGTTTATCAAGGCAGCACGAGTCTATAACTCTCAAGGGGAATTCTTTTTTCCAATGAAAAACTGCAAAAAGGCACCAATTCCTCCATCTTCAGAAATTATATTTTCTTTTGAAAAAGCATTTTGATGGAAAATCACTACTCAGTTCTTCTTTGCATAAATTCTTTCAGGAGCAGTGTGAATTCTCTTATGCTTCTTGGTGGGTGATAGCATCCCCTGAGGACAGAACCTCTTTGCAGCATTTCTTGTACAGAGCTACACCAACCTCCAGGGACTGTGCATCTGCATACAGCTCCATGTGTGTCACAGTCCTTGCAGGATCCAGATCTTACCTGGTATTTTGGAGTTTTCATTTTTATTTTGTTCCATTTAAGCCCATAACCTCACCTGAGAAAAGGGGAGCAGAGAGAGAATTCACACCAAGAAAGAAAGGAGCTATGTTTTACAAAAGTCTCTGTCCATCAACTTAGATTTGCCTCTTTGTTGCCTCCTCTACTATAAATCCTTTGCACAGCAAACTCCTTAGCCAATACCTTCAGATTTTAAGCTATTTGGGCGTAGTGAAGCACTCTACATTTTTACAGGGTGGTCCACTTCTTTCCTGGAGGCTTGCCTTGGTTTGCAAGTCAAAGGAGATGAGAACGGGCTTGGAAATCAATTCAGCTGTGTATTTTACATCAGATAATGCTGGAAAGATTTCATCCTGAGACTATATTCCTCACTTGCTATGCTCAGGAAAGAGAATATACGCTGTATCTATGGGGAGAAAATGCATTATATAGAAAGCTGGAGTCCAGAAAAAGATTCTTAAACCCCACCCATAACCCATCTTAAGAGAAATAGCACTCCAGCTCTTAAAAAGAAAATTACTCAAAGGTACCAAAGAACCTTGGGCCCATTTTCCAGAAGGCATTTGCTTTGGTTGCTTTCAAATCCCAGGACTTATTTTCTTTGCTAGGTCTCACTCTGCAAATCTTCTAGTCACTTAAACTGAGACAGAGTTTGCAAGAAGCTTCTTGAATGATGCCACCTAGAAAAATCCACGCGCTGTCATGACGCAGTTCATTAGGAATTTATGCATCACTGATAGCAGAAACAGACACTCGGCGTTCAGTCCAAACATGTGACGCTGCTGGAGGGAGTAACGGATGTTGAGTATTTGTATTTATGAGGAAACGAAAATGGAGAAAAGCTGGGCTTTTGGCTTCTGTCCACTGCTTTCCTTCACTTTAAATGTTTGCCCAGGCTTCACTCTATCTCTGCATATTGTATTAGCCCCAGACTTACACAGTTTTCTGTTTTCATTATTAACCCACAGAGGAATTTCTGGAAAACTCTGCTGTGTTATATATCACATGAACACTCACAGGGCTGCAATGGCAACAGGCTGGACACCAGAACTCAGTTTTTATGCTCTGGACTGATACTTCAGAGAGACTAAATAAGTTGTCCCAAACTAAGTTACTTAGAACTCAACATCATTACTTTTTTTCCTGCAGAAGTGGCAACAAGAGAATAAACTGTATTTTGAGCTTCACATTCACTAACATCCATTTTCTGCAAAAAACAAAGCCAACTTCATTGTTTATCCTCATTTAGGATTACGAGAGATGTTCAGGGTCCTGTGCAAGATGATTAATGTCTTCAGCTGCCGGTGAGGCAAATGGGAGTTGAAGATGCTCAGGTTCTCGCTGTAGTTAAATGGATTTCTGCCTGGACATAGCCGCAGGATGGCAATATCTGCTCCTGCGGGACTGCCAATGGCTGTGGTTGCTCTGTAATTAAGTAAAAGCTTCTGAAAACAGCCAGGCTGCACCAGAACAACATCTCAGACTACCTGTTTCCAGGTCCCCAGACACTCAGGAGAACTGGCTAAAAATGAGGGTCCATACAGACCCACCTTTCCCAGATACACCGTCCCAGCTGCCATCCAGAGATTTATTTCTGCTCTTTGAAGGTGGTGCTACTCTCTCAAATTTCCAGGCTGTTCCATGTCCATGGGACAATGGCATCTCCCTGCAGGCAAAGGACAACGTTCTCCATTTCGATCTGTCACTCCAACCTGCACTGTGCATTTGAATCTTGTCCCATGCACTCAAAAATCTGCCCCTCGCACCAGCAGCACAGATAAATAGCATTTCCAGCCTTCCAAGAAGAGAAAGGGAATCAAGGACAAAAATGTCCCTTCATTTGTCTTTTGCATGCTGGGTTTTCCTGCAGATTTATTAATGTCTGAACAAAATCATTAGCATTCTTTAAAAAGGCTAACTCTCCAGCCAAAAATAAAATTAATTTGATAGATTCTCCTTGACTCTCAGTTATTAGGTGAGTGCAGAAAATGTTCATAAACATGAAGGACCTTGACACTGCAATATGAAAATTGCTCTCATAATAAATTAAAGATTTTTTATAATATAATTTCTCATTGCAGGTTTTTCCCGGCTCCTTCTTCCAAAGAAGGTTTCTGTATACATTTCAAGCTCCCTCACTTTCTCATAGCTGCAAGAGCTTTTATGTGACTGAGTTGTGTATTTTCAAATATTATCTTTGCCAAATCGTTCTAACAACAAACATAAAAAAAAATGTGAGCAGTACTGTTCAGCATCACTTCAAGACTTCATAGTGTGCCACAGTGTGGTTCAGATGTTCATGAAGATATTCTAATTAAAAATCCCAGTGGATTTGCTTTCTAAGAAAACTATCATTTACATGATAATGTTTCATGTCTCGGAGAGAAACTGCAAATAGGCATTGAAAAGAGAAAGAAAGAAAAAAATGCCTGCGCTGCAAGGACATCTATTTATGAAAACTGGGTCAGAAATCACTTACAAAGACTGCAGCTATCAGAAATACTGTGTTTTCAGCTGGAAAATTGGGGTTATCAAACTGCTTTTTAATTTTGATGATCTGATTGGAAATCTGACATGGTAACCTGCATATAACTTCAGTCCTCCCATTTCCACGTAAATGAGAATCTAGCCCACGGAGTGTGATGGGAGTTTGCCTCAATGAGCAAGGAAAGTTTGGGTTCAACATGAGAGACAGATCTGAGGGGGAAGGAGAGCAGTATCTTGTCACTAATATAATCTTGAGATCTGTTTTCCTGAATTTAAAACTGTAGAACCATATTGTACTCTGCAGCCACATACGTTTTATCAGATTATTCCAAAGTCCCTGTAAGTGTAATTTCATTTTTCTCTCCTTATATTATCCTTAGTGATAGTATCCATACGTCTCAAATGTAAGATAACTTTACGAACTCTATTTTGTCTTTTTGTAAATATTT
The DNA here is from genome assembly GCA_013400615.1 of Syrrhaptes paradoxus. Lineage (NCBI taxonomy): Eukaryota > Metazoa > Chordata > Aves > Pterocliformes > Pteroclidae > Syrrhaptes > Syrrhaptes paradoxus. Next base: position 388,865 of record VZTO01021952.1, on the reverse strand, counting down.
ACATTGTCTCACAGTGCTGTTTCTTTTGTATAAGTCACGCTGTCTCTCACTGTCGGCCACACACTTTCATGGCTTGTAAAACTGGACATTTTCACACACAGGATGAAAGCAATAAAATTCTCCTTTTGCTGATGTCAAGAGCACATCAAATGAATTTGCTTCAAATTTTTTTTCTTCAAATTAGCGGTTAATAAATTGCTATTTTGCTTTAAAGAAACTAAACATTTTGCATTCTGTGACAGTGTTGGAGACTTAGTGCCACCCTTAATCACCACAAAACATCAGAGACCTGGTGACTTAGATGGAGCTACATCATTCTGTAACAACTGAAGACCCAGTCTCCAATGTGCTGTGAAAATCAAGTTTTCCTGGAAATGCAATACAATGAACTTACAAGCTAAATAGGGAAAATGTGATCCCTCTCTGCTTTTTTTACTGCATAGTCAATTTGTAAAACATCTGCATTATGGCAAACCACAATCTCTATGTGGCTGGTTTAGAAGCAGAAAAAGACACTCCAAGCAATAGCCTTAAACTTGCAACTTGGTCATATCTCAACTAGTGTCTCTACATTTTCAATATTTTTTCCCACAGCGAGGACTCATGCTACGATGCTTTTGTCTCGTGGCATTTTAGCACAACCACTCTAAAACAAAATTGAAAAACCTGTATAGGCAGAAGTCCAACCTGCATGTATACATGTATGGGAAAGTTATTCTTTCTCCAGGCTCTGCAGACTTCAAAGTGGCTGAACTAGTTTAGTTCAACTTGCTAGAAATAGCCTTTTCAGGCACGCAGAGAGCTCATAAAATGTTAGGTGAAGTTTTGAGATTTTGAGAGATGGCAGCAGGGGCCTGGGACAAAAGCTGTTAAGCCACCCTGGCTGTTTTCTGTGCTCCTGCTGTGATTAACCAGTGGGCTGCACTGAGCTGGGATCCCAAACCCCACATCACCTCCTTTGCTCCAGTAGTTAGAGAGAGAACAGAAAAAATGAGTCTGGTGACTTGTTGGAGGTGGATGATTAATTGTTCTGAGATGGCAGTCATGATTACAGAGCTTTCATCTCAGGTGATACTAATTAGGTTTTTCATTCTTCTGCACCCATGGGTGATATCAGAGCAAACTCCCTGCAATAGCACTGGGGAGGCTGCATGCAAAGCCCCTCTGTTTATTATCACCAACCAAACAGCTTTAAAAACCACTAATCAAACAGATGGTTTATTGAAACAAGGCACTGCCTCGGTGTATGCAGAGTCTACAGCCCCAAGCCTCTGCTCAGGACGGTTTGCTGGCTGGGTCTAGTCTCAAAATGCCTGGGAGAGGGTGAGCATGCAGTCTGTGCTCCAACTTGCAAATTCAAGTACAGGCAGAGGGAGCTGCAGAGGAGCCGCATGCCCCGATGGGGACTGGGATGGGGCTGCTCTCTGCCTGCACACCCAGAGAGAGCACTGGAAGTTAAACTGGTTACACCACTGATGTGGAATCAGGCTGCTAATACAGGAAAATAGGGAGGAGGACAAAAGCAAAGCATGGGAAAGCACATGGGAAGCAGAGAAAAATAAATAAATAAATAAATAAAATGGGCTCTAACTGCTTAGTAAACATTTTTTTTCTCACCCTGGGAGAACCCTGTTTTTCTGAATGTATCCTACATCATAATGGCACATGGAACAAATTAACTTGCAGCCATGACCTACATTACGATCAGAAAAAGACTGTTCCAGCTAAAACAAAGTTGTGAGCTGATGTTGTCAAAATACTGAGCTGTTGTTTTCTTACAGCCTGTAGGATGACCCCCTGCAGCAAAAGGTTTCAATGTATTCAACAGCAGAGCATGTCTGCTAATAGCTTTCAAGCACTTAAGTCCTCAAATCCCTGGGAAGCAGGACTATCCCTCAGTCATTAGCCTCATTTGATCTAATGGAACAAGCACAAACAAGCAAAACCAAGGAATTGCAGAAGTGGAAACAACATTTCCCAGAAACATCCAGTAGGTATGAAATTATCTGGGGTCCCCGGCATAACCACATCAAACCAGTGAGATACGTATGTACTTGGTGCATCCATACTAGTTTTGAAATTGCTTTAGTGCTTTTGGATCATATCCAAAGTAGGGAAAAGTCAATACAATCTCCCCTTTTGCAGAAGTGGCAAAGCAATATTTGTTTGTTCCAGTGGCCCATGCATAAAAATGAGCAATGCATGCAAAACTTGCTGGCAGAATGGGTAGATCCTGTTTTTGAAGCTATATTTTTTGCAACCTAAAGATGCAAGCCTAAGAAAGCAGAGGTGGGTCTCAACCAGGATGCTGAACCCCAAGGACAAGAGCAATTGCAGAATCTTCCACTTCCCTCTGGCTGGTTTTACAGTTTTGTTACTTTTTTAGCAGTCTGGCTCTTGCATTCACTTGCATACCCTGTGTCTCAAATTCAGCCTACATCCTGCATGCAGAAATAAGCCTCTCGTGCAAGGATTTGCAGCACTCTCCCATAACAAAAAACTCCAGGGCGCTCTCCCTGCCCCTCCATTCTCCGAGGCAGTTGAGGTGGGTACTCTAACCCATGAGCAAACCACCTCTGCCAACGAACTTAAATATCAAGTCACAATTAGGAGGCTGCGGTTGACGATGCATAACACAGAGAAGTATGACAGGATTGAAGGAGTGCCACAAAATGTCATCAGACATTATCAACTGCCGTTGAGCCTGGAGCTTTCCTGGGGAAGCCTGCCAAGAAGGGAAGAGTACAACGTCTGCGACTCAGGGGCGAGTAGCCTCAGACAGTGTAAGAGACCCAGAGTTGTCATATATAAATCTCCGAAGGCTGGGGAAAAACAACTTGTGAAAGCAAGAGAAGCAGAAGGGAGAGAACTCTGGAGGCAAACGTTGGACCATCACCGAACCATATGCAACCCTACAAAGATAATGGCCCTAAATTACCTCTCACTTGTGTTGGTTCATNCTTTTGGATCATATCCAAAGTAGGGAAAAGCCAATGCAATCTCCCCTTTTGCAGAAGTGGCAAAGCAATATTTGTTTGTTCCAGTGGCCCATGCATAAAAATGAGCAATGCATGCAAAACTTGCTGGCAGAATGGGTAGATCCTGTTTTTGAAGCTATATTTTTTGCAACCTAAAGATGCAAGCCTAAGAAAGCAGAGGTGGGTCTCAACCAGGATGCTGAACCCCAAGGACAAGAGCAATTGCAGAATCTTCCACTTCCCTCTGGCTGGTTTTACAGTTTTGTTACATTTTCAACAGTCTAGCTCTTGCATTCACTTGCATACCCTGTGTCTCAAATTCAGCCTACATCCTGCATGCAGAAATAAGCCTCTCGTGCAAGGATTTGCAGCACTCTCCCATAACAAAAAACTCCAGGGCGCTCTCCCTGCCCCTCCATTCTCCGAGGCAGTTGAGGTGGGTACTCTAACCCATGAGCAAACCACCTCTGCCAACGAACTTAAATATCAAGTCACAATTAGGAGGCTGCGGTTGACGATGCATAACACAGAGAAGTATGACAGGATTGAAGGAGTGCCACAAAATGTCATCAGACATTATCAACTGCCGTTGAGCCTGGAGCTTTCCTGGGGAAGCCTGCCAAGAAGGGAAGAGTACAACGTCTGCGACTCAGGGGCGAGTAGCCTCAGACAGCGTAAGAGACCCAGAGTTGTCATATATAAATCTCTGAAGGCTGGTGAAAAACAGCTTGTGAAAGTTGTGAAAGGGAGAGAACTCTGGAGGCAAATGTTGGACCATCACCGAACCATATGCAACCCTACAAAGATAATGGCCCTAAATTACCTCTCACTTGTGTTGGTTCATTAAGAATTTGATAGAGCTCTACTGGTTCAGAGAGCTAAGTGGACTCTGGATCAGGCCCTAGGACTGGAAAATATATTAGGTCATAAAGTACACTATTACATATTTTATAAGGGAACAGCTATCAATGTTTGCTCCACCCAGAGAGCATACAAAAAACAGCTGGAAATAAAAACAGCTGTGCATATCCCAGCCTCTCTTTAGCCGCAGCTTCTTCCAACTGCTCCTGAGCTCATGTGTGAAAGACATTTCTGTGGTTCCCTGTCTGTAGGAGGAATCTTAAAACACTGAGAAAATAATTATGTTCAGTAACATATGCGAGTAAAATAATAAAAGTGTAAATAAGATATGCTTGACGCTATTGCCAATTATTTGAGCTAACCTCCAGGTATGCAAATGTGGACAATGAGAGATGTGTTCGCAGGCATCTTTAATGAGTGCTTCTTACATCACAACTTTTCAGCCAAGATTTTGATATTTGCTAGCCTGATTTAAAACTATTCTATGAATAGAGTTCAAATCAGAGCACCCATTGCTTATACATAAGATTTTCCTGTTAAGGTCTTCACAGAACAGGCAACAGGGATATGCAGTGGGTGGAGGTATTGCTAATGAGGCTACTACTTATTCCCAAGGCAGAGATTTTTAGACCTGTACTAAATTACCTGCCTCTTGGGCAAAATTCTTCACTCCCACTCACACATCTGATTTTGATCACACGTCCTGTGCTAGATCCATTTCCAAGTCTACCACAATGTTGTCTGCACTTCCAAGAGAGGAAAAAGAGATATATTAATCTGTAGATGGATGGATCCATGGTGCAATCTGGACAACTTTGCATTTAATTTATTTTCCATCATGTCTGGGAGTTGGACCCAAATGGTGATCTTTCATCAAGATTTTCCTTCTCCTTTAGGCATATAAACTAGAATATGTTTATTAAACTGTCTGCTTGATTATTGAATCTAAATATCCAACAACTGATAAAGAAATTGGTTTACTTTTCTGGCACATTACCCCAGCTCCCTGGGAATAACAGACAGGTATTTATTTGTTACGACGACTTCTATTTATTTTCCTAACAATAAATGATTAAAAAATATATAGAATGCTTTACTTCACAGAGTGTCCTTTTAAAATATAACGTACCTGAGCAGAAAACTTGCCCAGAGTTTTCTATAACACACCAAATTAAATATGGGCTCTGTTTGGAAAAGACTTACAGTGTGCCTAAGGCTGTTTTTAGTACTGCTCACCTGGAAGCCTCACACGAGGCAAGTCTCCGTTGTAACACACACAAAGCTGACATTGCTCCCCAGGAACGCAGTCTCATGGCCTGTGCTGGCGGAGCAATGGATGTCAGTCTGCATGGATAATTGAGATATTTCTGGGTTTTTAGCTCTCTGGAGTAATGCTAGCCTCAAAATGCATATAGAACAGTCTAGTAATTCCCTGTCTCTTTGACAGTGGCAGAACTACAGAAGTCTGTACAAAAGAGGACTTTTGGAGACTAGTGTTGCTAATGCAGATGTATCTCACAGTCCTGAAGTTTTAGATTAAATGCTTCTCCCCCATCTGATTTTATCCATATGATAAGAAGTAGAACTAAAACAATTGCTCAGTCATGACAGAAAAGCCCGAAGGTGATAATATCTGCCAATTTAATGTGAAAGTTGCTGTGACATAGAGGAATTCTGGGTGACACAGTGCTGTGATGGCAGTTCCCCCTCCCAACACTTACTAGGAAAGCTACTGAAGAGGAAGGGCACAGAGAACACCAGTGGCATTAAGTGTCTGGTCCACAAATATTGAGCCTGTTGAAATTAGTTTTTAATAAATATGTTAACACAAAAGAAATTCCTGAACATTGGAGAACAGCTAGTGTCACGCCAAGAGTCAAAAGTGGAGCTGAAGCATAAGCCAGCTGGGCAGCATCAATCCCAGGCAAGGCAACAGAAAGCTGAAAAAAGCTTCAATTAATAAAGATAATTAATTAAAATAATAAAGTATAGAAATATAATTAATGCCAGTGATCATGGTTTTATGGAAAACAGGCCTCATTGTATAAATCTGATGTCATTCTTTGATGAAATTACAAGCTTGGTTGACAAAGATAACTGTATAGATGCAACACACAGAGTTTGGTGAGTCAGAACTCAGCAGAACACAACATGCTGATTATAAAAACATTATGAAACATCTGTAGAAGAGAGATTGTTTGTAGCATGATATGGTTGTGAGCCAACCAGTCAGTGGTTGCAAAGCTTCAGCAATCTGACAGGCAGGAATCAACATCAGAAAACAAAGGGTTAATCATGGAGAGCACTCTGCAATATTTAGCGATTTAGGGCACTTAGAACAAGACGCATTTTAATCCAGCCAAATGCAAAGTTTCACAGCTGTCAGTGAGGAACGCAGGCTATACCTGCAGCAGGGTAGACTCCATGGAAAGCAGGGAGTTGGGACAGAGTTAAGCAACTGAACATGAGCCTTCATTCTAAGAAAATAAAAAAAGCAAATAAGCAAATTTGACCTTTGGATACACTAAAAGAAGAGAACTGGAGGGTGGATTTTTACTTCTGCACACAGCACCAGCAAAACTATACTGGTTTAGCACTCACATTTTATAAGGCTGACAAAAATTGGAGGAAAGAAAGAGTCTAAAATAATTTTGTAAAATGTTTTACATATCATTTATGGAATTCTATCAGTTTAATTAACCAGCAAGACAATGGAAAAGTATCTTCATTGCAGTGTGTTTGTACACTAAAAAGAAGAAAACACTGGGTATCAAAAGACCCTTTCATCTACAGGAGCAAAGCACAGAAAGAAGCTAGGTCGGAAACATGAAGCCATGCAATTTTAAGTGAGCAATTAAGAACACTTTTTAATAGGAAAAGTTATAAATTGCTTGTAGAAAATACTGAGAAAATGGTGGATTCTGCAGTTCTCAGCATATACAAATTAAAACTAGATGCTAGTTGCTTTTCTAGAAAAAAAATTTAACCAAATATGAACTTTCAGGCTAAATATAGGGGTAACTGGCCCCCTTATTGTCAAAGTAAATGATCTAATGGTCCTTTCTGGCCTTAAACAAAATGAATCACTGAAGAAACAGAGACTGCTTTTTCTTTAAAAAAAAAAAAATCACATGATGACTTCTGATTTTCAGCCAGTTGAAAACATGCTTTAAATGCTTCAGAGTTTTGACTGGTTTTCCCATTCTGCCTTGAGTATTTCAAGCAGATCAGTATAAACATTGATAGAACATATTTCCCACCAAAAAGGAGATTGTTCAGCCAATAATTTCCATTGACATTCATAAATTTTTATATGTTTATGATCGATTTTACCAAGTGCTGGATTCCTCTCAGCTTTTCCTGGTAAAATCCAGAACACTTTGTCATTGAAACATCCATACAACTTTGGTCTGTATTTTTCTCTTTACCTGTATTTAATATTCTGTGACTAGTCAATGAAGTGAATGAACTTGACGTATTAAGTCATTGTTTATTCCTATCTTTGCAGCCAGGAAGAGTTACAGCAGTGCCATCTGCTAAAGTTTTTCATTTCAGTAGCACATGATGGGATCATATTAATGTGGAACAGTTTCTCACCGCAGCGCCGTATGTGGTGTCACATTTTTTGCATACCTCCTTTGCTATACAATACGTTAGCCTAACAGACAACTACGTGGATTTGGGATCCAAAGAGCATGAAAGAAAACGGAGATATTTAATAGACCTAGTGGGATGGAATGCCCAGAGCCAATTTTTCCCAACATGGTCTATGGTCTTAGTCCTTCCCATCATTTTCCCATCACGATGGGAAGGCCCTGTGCTGCTGGACCACAATGGCACCAATTCACATGGTCTGAACCAATCAACATAGCTCACACTCACATAGCAAAAACCTAAAGAAACAACATCCTTCTGTCTCACCAGCGAGGTCAAGAATGGGTTTTTTTAGTGATACGGCCAAATACCAGTTGGTTTATCTCACTGGGGAAATCCAGTTTGGGAAAACAAAGGATGGAGTGGTATTGTCTAATGAAAAGCACACACTCTGCTGCGACCTACAGGCCACAGCCGGTATGCATCTGCCAAGAAATGCCTTTTTTTTTTTGGTATGAGATTTTTTTCACTCGGTTTTCCTCCCAATCCTCTACTGATTGTAATGGAGTTATTCCTGAATTGTTCAATACCAATGAAAGAAGAATTAGATGCACTGTTTCCGTAACTCTTCCCTAACAAGTACCAACATGTTGTCCTCCATCTCCCACCCGCAGCAGGCATTTACTCTCTAATCTTTCTAACACTATATTCACAAGGAAAAAAACAAACCACACTTTGGTGCACACATTTGCTTAAGATATATTTGAAACAAGCATAGAACAGAGTTGCACTCAGGGCTGCACGCTTCATGCCAACCTTCCTCTAAATGAAGGGAGGGACTGAGGGGGCCAAATTACATCCAAGGTGTCAGTTTCTAGGAACCTTGGGAACCTTCACTAGATTTTCCCCATCCACCAATTTTGAGAAAATAATTTGTCAAACAGCCAAGTCTGTATTTCAACTGCTTTACTACAAACACGTGAAGAAGTACCTATAACGCTTGGAAACATCTCGTCCTACAGCCTCAGGGAGCTCACAGCCTTTTGGTTTTGCTGATAACACTCAAAACTCATTCCACATTCCTGGTCAAAGCATCAGTTGTAATTATGGGAAAAATCAATCTGGGACCCCAAGGAGCAAGCTACAGGCTTTGCCTGGCTGGTAGTGGTCTGACTCGCCATCTGTTCTTCCCTTCACATAATTTTCCTGCTGGGGGATGGTTGCAACCATCAAATTACAAAGTAAAAAACAATGCAGCCGATTACACTTCACAAATAATAAATAACCAAATCACCTAGAAGACGGTGACCTGGAAACTGTGCTTTTCCAGTCTTTCAACGCTTGTCAGCCGCATATCCTTTGTGCTTTTGAATGTCTCCCTTTGTACATGAACACTTCATGTGCTGTCAATTATTTGCTTGAATCATACACATTTCCAAATAACTACATGGCCCAGCACCTAATGTTAAGTTCAGAAACCAGAAGCAGTTTGTAAATCATTCACAGATCAACCAGGGAACAGAGCCTTGGAAAAGTACTATTTGAACAGCTATAATATACTTAACAATATCGCAACAAAATGTTGATACTTGGAAATCAATAGGGTCTGACAGACTAAGTATAACTCTGCGGTCACAAACATGAGTTTAACTAACTTCAGAAATATTACCTAGGCTGGGTGAAGATGAAAATTGGCCTTTTCCTTTAGCGAGGGAAGAAAGCAACGATTTCCTGCACTGTGGTCATGTAGAGATTTCACCTCCCTGCTGCTGCGCTGCTCTCCTGATAAGAAACTGTTCAATCTCCCCGACCCAGGGAACACTGATTCTGCTGATTCTCCAAAGGAAGTCAAGACATGCAACATGCCCTCATGTCAGGCATGTCCAGAGCCCTGAACGAAGCAGCATGACAGGACGTGCACCAGAGCTGCAACAAGGCATGAGTCAGCCTCCTCCAGCCATAAATCTAAGTCATTGCAAAACTCCCTTCCATTTATTCCATCTGATCCTCTCCCCTGATTAATTTTGCAATGGTGTAATTTTAAAAGCACGGTTAGGCTCTCTGAAGGAGGTACAGGATCTCTTGGGGAGTCTTGGAACAGTGTTGCCAACTCACATGCTTTTTATCTCGAGTCTTATGATTTTTGAGCTTTCTTCAGCTCCAGCTGCCAGAAGCGTGCAATGACACGAGGAACTCAGCTAACTCCTCTCTTAATTTTTATTAATAGTAATTTTCTGGACTTTATGATTGTACCCTAAAGAACCAGAAATCAGAACGCAAAGAAAAAAAGGGTCAATTTAGTAATTTTAACTGTGATTTTTAAGATTACTGTGTAATTCTTGAAAACCTGACTCAAGATATTTTTCTATTGAAGTTGGCAGCACTCTTTGCTTTTCATCCTCCCTAAACTGCCCCTTAATATTGTTCTAATTTAACTGTCTAGGTTATTAAAGAAAAGAGGAATACAAACTCTCTGTATCTGGAGGCAGAACAGCAACCTGAGTAATTTTTCCAGATGCTTGCAAAGGGCTTGTTGGTACTGGATGAGGAATGGGGCCATTGGGACAGTGGGAGGAGAAGGAAAGGAGCTAGGTCCTAACCAGAAAGGCAGAGAAGAGAAAGAGAAGATGTGTTTGCCCTCCCTTAAGGAAATGTTCCTCCATAGAGCTTCCCAGAGGCAGGACAGCCTCTTGGGCTACTTCCTCTAGGATGAGACAAGATGGGGAGAAGCAAAGGCACCTCGTGTGAAGCAGGTCCCCATGCACACGGGTGAATCTGCTGCTCCTCTGGCTTCCACAAGACTGCAACTAGAGTCATCTCAGAGTCAGGGAAACACCATTCTTAGGGCAAAGAGGAGTCCATATTTAACCAGCCTAGAACCCAGAGGGGCAAATTAGACTTATTCTTGCAGTTACCGAGCTGCCAAGCTGGGTTTCTCCTTTGCCCTTCCAGGGGCTGTGCAGACAGTGGGTGCACCCAGTGTCACTGCTCTTCACATTAAGGCTTGCAAATAAATAGGGGGGTTTAATTCTCTTCTCAGGCATTCAGAAAGGGTTTTTCTAAGTCTCTTGTGGGCAAACCATGCCGCTGACAGTGCCAAAACCTTTGTGTCCTTAAATTATCATCCAAGTTCCCATCAAGGGGAGCTTTGCTAGGAGCAACCTGTTTGACCCTGAAGAGGCACAGGACCACCAGAGCTGCTGTGGTTTTCAGGGTAGGCGGGAGGTTGTGCACAAGTCACCTTTTCCTCTTTAAGAGCAGCTGCTTTGTCACCAGTTAGGCAATGGTGACCATCGCTCATAAAGGAAGTGTCTCTGCCCAAAAACACCATGGCAGAATGTTCTGCGGGTGTATGCTCCCTTGCTGAGCTGCAGCACAGGCACTAGCTGGCGGCCACAACGTGAGTCCTGTTATACTTGGCATCTTTCACCTAACATGAAAGTGTTACCTACTGAAAGCATTTAATTAACGGATAATTTTAACCTTCAGAACAAACAAAACAAAACAACTGTTTAGCTTTGATGCCTTTGGAGAAAACCTCAAAAAACATAACCCAGGCATTCCCCATAGGCACCACATGCAAGTGGAAAGGTTGCCAGATTTTGTATTTTGCTTTCAGATACTGTGGTCACAAAGTCAACCTCCTACTTTTAGAAGACCTGACATCACTTTTGCATGGGAGGCGGCATTAACAGCTTATCTGGGCATTATCTTTAAGAGAAAATTCATTTAGGACATACTAGCTATCTCTGGATAGTAATGGGCCAGTGAAGAAAAATGCGCTTTGCTGAAGCGTTCATTACCATTGCAAGTTTCACTTGCTTTAAAACAACTTGCATATTAAGTAGCAATAATATAAGCCTCATTAGGAGCTGCCCATATGTCTGACAGTGAAGGGATACAAAGCTGTATGCCTGTAGAAAAAAAAAAAAAAGAAAAAACAACACAAAGACTTGCAACTGTAAGTTGTTCCCAACCTTTTCCCCTGGCAATCCTGCCCTGCAAAGCCTCTCATCCAGGTGGAGGCTCCCACTTCTGCTGCTGGGTTGACCTGCAGCCATTCCTCCTCTCCTTTATGAATCACATCTCTTTCCATCTGTCAAGTGGTATATTACTCTAAGTGCAAAATAGATTATGGTATGTCCATTACTACATTGGACTCCTAGCAAAATAAAGGGATATTCAAGGAAGATGAGTAAATGTCTCAAAATGCAGCACCAAGGAAGCATTCATCCCAACGCAAATGGAGAATTATTCTCAGCTGTACTGAGCTCTGCCCCAAAAAGAAGGAGAGAGACCCAGAGAGCTAAGTCTTATAGCTTGATAATGTATATAATATTACTGGGAGAAGGGGTTTGACAAATTGAATATGTAAATATGCAGATTTCCATCTGCAAATTTGCACACAAAGATGTAGATTTCTAAGTGTATTGAATATTCTGGGAATGTGGAGATTTGGCTCCGAGTGGAAAAAAAAATAAAAATCAAGATTTGGTGTATTAATAGCCAGACCCAAACTAATAATGGAAGAATTTAACCCAAAACTCTAAGGTGTCTTATATTTTTCATGCCTTTAAGCAATGAGTGTATTTCCCTCAATCTATAATACAAAATAACTCATTTCTCCAAGCATGCATTTTTATGAGTTACAGGAATAAAATTTCTGACCTTGAAACACAGTCATACTAATAGTAAACTACAAAATACAGACAACCCAATTTATCATTATGCCCCAGTTAGGTGAGATTAGCTAATCATGCAGCTTATTTTCCAAACATCTCTATGCTGCTATTGTTCATTTGTTTGTTTGTAGTTCTGGCAGAGAAGCCTCAAAAGGATGAGAAACATGATTAATGATTTATTTACATTTTCTTTAAATATCAGCAGCATTATATTATGAATGGTGCTTTTAATCACCTACCCAATTCTGTGCTTATAATGTTGCCCATAAATTCTGAGCACTGATTTATTTTTTTGACAAAGCATTGCTGGTTTTAGGTGCAAACCTACGGAGCCTGATCTAACCCTCATCCCAGTCAAGAATCAATGGCTCTTGCAGACCTCTGGGCATTCAACCAGGTCACTAGCACTCACACAAGAGCAACAGAGAACTTGCAGCTTCATCTCAAAATCTAAAAATCACATAAAATCTATAGTTCTCAAGCTGGTCCTTGGTGAGGCAGAGGTCAATGCCCTTGCTTTTACGAAGAGCACACCTGCTCTTGTGGGTGGCTTTTTAGCAGTAGCTCAAAAATCACTGTCCAGAGGAAGCACTTTTACCCCTAAATTTTGGGCAGGCAAACTAAGCATGAAGTTACACGGCACACTTGAGCAGACCCATCAGTTTACCATTGCTAAGCATGGGAATCCTGCTCCTTTACCATCACTGCTCCTTCCTCCCCTCACCCCTGCTCCTGCCTGTGCAGCTCCAGCCTCCTCCTTGCACAGCCTGTCCCCTGTGAGACACCGCACTGAGCCAGTTCCACCCATTAATCCAGCAGAAAACTATCCACTTTTTCCACCTGATGAGCAAGCTTACAGCAGTTACCTTAAACTCACACTTTTGCACCTCCAAAACCAACTTATTGCAGAGGACTGCCATGATATTCTCACAATATTACATAAAATTATCAGCATCAAAAGCCTTGAGCCTGATTTTTACCCCATTCACACAAATCTAGAAGAACCACACTATCACAAAAAAAAGAGCCATAAGTGGTGGGAGACTCAAGGCTTCAAGATCCCTGGGTACCCCAAATTGCTCCTGCCTTTATGGGCTGCACACAGGCTGCCCATGCAGCACGTTAGATGCTGTGTCTGAAAGGGGAGGGAAAAAAATAAAAATCAAAGGCTGAGAACAAAGAAGGTCATTCAGCAGCTGTTTCAATCCTATCTTTACTTTAACCATAGCCCCCAAGAACTAAGAGCTGGAAAGACTTATTAGGTCATCCTCATCAACTGCCTGCCAAAGCAGGAATACACTCAGTAGTATTTTCTTGAGGGCTTTTATCCAGCTTGTATTTAAATGATTCAAGTAATGGGGATTCCACGATCAACCAGACTTTGCTGTTTGGAAAAGCATACTGACAGCCAGCTTACGTTTCCTTCTGCTCATTTTCATGCCTTTCCTACTCGCCGTGCCTCTTTCTACCAACCAACATGATTTTCCTGTGCTTTTGGAGCAGCTTCCCTGTCCCTGCCGTGCTGCAGCTGGGATGGAGCGAGGGGAAAGGTTGACTCGTGAAATACAGCTTTAAACAGAAATTTATATCCAAGATCTTGGGAGTATTTGCTCCTTGTCTGCTCGCATAAAACACAGCAGTCTTGGGAATGTCTTGAGAGGTTTAAAGCACAAACTAGTGATCTTAACAAACTAGATACCCATCCCTGCTGGGTGTCTCTAATGTCACTATTGACAGCTGAATTGTACCCTTCCCTTGAGCCTTTATTTAAGCCATTCAGGCTTCTTTTAAGCATCCCTCCATTTACAGCCCTCCCACCCTAACTGACATCCTTCCAATCTGTCCAAGGGAGCCTTTGTTCACCAGACCCACTCCAGAGAAATGAGGCCCTTTGCAAATTGCAGACCATCCTTTCAGTTATATTTCTATAGTAATGCTGGCACATTAGTTCCACTTATCCTTGGTTAATAGTTCAGCTTACATTCAAACAGCCATTAACATAAAATCAACACAGCAATTTCGTATGAATTCTCATATCATTAATCCATTTAAAGTGGATACACAGTTCACACTCCAAATTCACTTAATTATTGACTTAATAACATTTAAAGAGGCCATGGTCTTTGGCTCCATTGGAATGCAATCTTTTTTTTTCCCCCTCCTTATTTTTATGGATTTTCTGCAGAAGTTAATTTTGCAAGGTTTGGGTAATGCTTGGAGGTATGTCTCCTCTGTGAGAAGCTCCCACCTAATTATAGGTTCAATCTCATGAGGAATAACCTGACAGAGCCTGTCTTCTCGTTGGTTGGCACAGCTGGGGGAAAGAGGGGAAATGTCCATGACAGGATGCATAAAATGAACCCCATTTGCCCAAACCCCTCTGTGGAAAGAAGCACCCAGCATCCCAGCCTGGAGCATATTGGGGGAACTCCTTTCAGCCTCCTCCATTGCTGTGGGCTGTAGGAAGCCCTCATGTTGTCCTGCTGTGATAGCAGCCATGACCCCTCCTGCTGAGGAAGGGGAGATAATTACATCTTCCTCCTTATCTGATATAATTAGCTCTCTAGCTCTGGCATAGACAGTGGGTATATCACAATAATTTCTAAGCAACACATACAAAATTAATAGTTTCATCAAAATTGTCTACAGAAAAGCTTTTGCTCCATAATTTGATTCAATACTTTTTTCCTCGCTCCTTCCCCATCCCTCTCTTTTCTCTCCTTGTCATCATCCACAGCAAATGATGTTGTTTGCACTTCAGCTGCTGTTACAGGGCAAAAGCAATCAGCAAGCAGCGGGTCTTGCATTTCACTTTGAAAAATGTCAGGTTAGGACTTGTCTGAATCCTCACATAATTTGTGCTGCTGTTGGAGGCCTTTACTGGAGGCTCATCTTTCTCCAGTGGCTCTGGTGGGATTTGGGAGCACAAACGAAAATCTGAGGAGAATAAAAAGAAAAAAATCTGAGAGCTGTAGGGAGATATGTGCATGGCTGACACACACCATCATCCTTTCCAGCCTCCTCACATGTCCTGGGCACTTCCCTGAGGGCCTCTGGTGACAGCAGAGGAGGGTGCCCAGCACCACGCGGTGCCCCAGGCTGGATCCCACCTCGCTGTTGTGCAAGGCAGGGCTATCAAGCTCAATAGGAAAGTCCATGCTGGACATGCTGTTTGCCATAAGTCCTTGAAAACCATGTTGAGCCATCCCTCGTTTCATTACCTTACNCCCTGAGGGCCTCTGGTGACAGCAGAGGAGGGTGCCCAGCACCACGCGGTGCCCCAGGCTGGATCCCACCTCGCTGCTGTGCAAGGCAGGGCTGTCAGGCTCAAGCAATAGGAAAGTCCATGCTGGACGTGCTGTTTGCCAAAAGTCCTTGAAAACCAATTTGAGCCATCCCTGTGATTATGGTAGCTCATTTCATTACCTTAAAGCCACTGCTGTTCGCCCTGGCTACATGGCAAGCCGCATCGCACGGTATGGATGTATCCTAAACACCCTTTCTCCTCTCCAGGGTACCAGGGCAAGCCAGGCATCCCTATTGCCTGTCATACACTCATAGCACTATACTGGCAGGAAAGCTTCACTCTAATAGACACCAGTGGAGACTAATTGCATCAGGCTTCCTGCTGGAGAAGGGTCGCTGGAGCCTATGAGGCTGCTCTGCTTTTCAAAGAAGTGAACACTTGGAGGATTGTATCCGTGGAGAGGAGCCAAGTTTTATTAATGCGCTCTTGCCACAGACATCAGCAAAAGTAGAGTCAGATGCACAGTGCTGCAGGTTATAAGCAAAGGTTTTAATTTAGATATTGTAGTAAAGAAAAGAGCAGAACACCCCAAGACAGACGATAACTGTAGCGTGTGGTTTCTTCTCAAATGGGCCTTAGGGTGTTTCCCACATCTTCACCACGCTTAACACCGTTCCCTCTTAATTCAGGCACATGGGAATTCCCAGGTAGTGTTTGCTTGGGCCTGCCTTTATAAAGAATGGGTAGGTGATTGATAAAATTAGGTGCAACTTTGCACAGGTTTTATTTGCTTGCTTGGTTACTGCTGTAAGAAAACACGTTGTTTCCTATTTGAGATTCGAGACATCTGCCCTAGTAAAAGCACATCTTTTTTGTTTAATGTCTACTGAGGCATCTACTTATTTTATAAGGTAACACTGTAATCCTGCTTTTACTATAAAATGCAATAAAAACATTGAAAGGAATCATAAAACTGCCCCTGAAACTGTGACATTTCACAGAAACTGGCAAACACCTCCACGTTCTTCCTCAATTTTTGATTTGTTAAACATTGCATTTAGAAAACACAGTCATCATAGAGAACAGCTCCTCTAAACAGGGTCCAAAGTCTGGTTTCAGGCATTACACAGATCAGTGCTCTCACTGCAAACATTTACCTGTTCTTTAGGACCATGGCACCGCTTGCAGTTGCTGGGGAGATGATGCCATTAAGCATTGCCTGTCCCTAACTGTGTGTGCAGCGGTGATTGTGACTCTTGGCAATTTGAAGGATATGACAAGACAGGAGAAAGTTCACTGGAAAACCACTGACTGCCCCTAAACAGCCACATTCACATCAGGATGCTCATTACACGGTCCAGGCAGTGCACAGTGTGCGGCACCCAGGGCAGCGGGACCATGGCAAGGGCTGGACCTTATGGGGGGCTTACGGCTCAGCCCTGCAGCTGAGTGTACTGCCCTACAGCACAGACATCCTACGGGAGACTGGAGAGAGGGACAGGCTTTGTAACCGAAACAGCTATACTTCTACCTGGTGCTTAAAAGGGAAAAAAAAAAAAACACACAAAAAAACACACACAACACACAAAAACTCACAAACTCAAACCATTTGGGTACAGCACATGAACAGGTTGGGGTGCAGAGTGCACCCACAGCCTGCCCAACAAATCAGCATCAAATACCCCCGTGGTGCGTGGGACAGCATGTCCCTGTGCTGCGGGTTGGTGCATGCGCTGCCAGGGCAGGCAGGCTCTCCGGGCAGGCAGCCCTGCCAGTGCTAATGGGCTCACCGTGCTGCTGCTCATCCTCAAATGCCCAACCTGGGACATGTCTGGACAAACAGGGCTGCAGAGCTCTAGCCTCGAGCCAGAACGGACTCAGCAGCAGGAGTGGAAAAATATCTCTTTCCCACACGTATCCATTCACTCCTACAGGCTGCTGCTCCTACCTCCCCGCTCCTCTCCATGCCATCTGTGAGTTAATACAAACTAACTTGGAGGGCTGCCCTGCTTTGGAATCACATCATGCTTCCTGTTGGGCCCCTCGCCATCCTCATAAATACGCACTAAAATTATGTCCGTTGTTCCCAGAATAGGTCACGTCATAATCAGATCTGGAACAGTGCGGTTTAAGTATTTTCTCCATCATACTAGGTCCAGCTATTTTCTATGGAGAAACACCATTGGAGGGGACAATTTAAGGTTGACAGATCCTAACTTTAACACATACACACATTTTCATGAAGACATTTAAGAGAAAGAAAGGAATTGAGTCACTGCTGGGCTCCTTGGGGCATCTACCAGCAACACTCAGCTAGAGGGATGGACCTGTGGGCACCCCAACTACAGCCAAGTCCTGCACACAGCTTCCCCCTTCCAAGGTGCTGCCCAAGAGGAGCACTGAGGTGCTTAGAAAGATGTCTCAGAAAGAAAGGTCATTTCCAGCAAGCCAGCCATCTACATTCCCCCATTGGCTTTGGTGGGATGGAGATTCAGAGTCTAGTTTCCAGGCCTGGAAACCACAAGAAGGTCCAGTGATGCACAGCTATAGATCAGAGAACACCAAGAATTGTCTTTATCTCTGGAAGGTGGAGGTTAAGCAGACACATTTACACACCCCCTGATGGCATTTGCACAGAGCAGGTACTACAAGGAGGACTCTACAGCACAATCTGCTTTGGCTTTCTAGCAGAAACAGAACAAAGAGCAGCAATACCTTGGTTAATTGCCATGTTTGTATGAAAATGACATAATCCTGATTACTGCATGTGCTTCTTGAAAGGCAGAAGGACACACCCACACTTACATCCTTTTTTAATACAGATGAAAGAGGAAAATGAGAAAATACACTCATACCAATCAACAAAACGGATCAGGATCTTATCCAGTGTACGTTTTAGACAGACAGGACTTTAACACCTTGAATTTTCCCCCCTCTGCACTTTCTGCAGTTAAGATGCCAAGCCACCTACTCAATCTTTTCCTATCTGTGCTGAACCAACCCCACTGCCCAGAAAAAGAACCCACCCAAAACCCCATGTTGAGCCTTGCTTCCCAGAACAGAGAAATCACCCTACTTTTTACAGAATTATGCCTCTCTCGTAAATCAGCGCTACCTGAAAATTTTAGATCCTTTCAGGATTTTCATCTAGAGCTCTATGATCTACATAGTTGTGATCATTTCCACAGAGATACATCAGGTACAGAAAGATTGAACTATTTGAATATAACATAAGAAAGTCTGTGTTAATGAAAGGACTTAAAGCCATATCCATTACATCCTTGATGGTACTCACACCACTGCAATTTTATCTGTAAGAGCATTTTATTGCAGCCCTGGGTCACAACTGGACATCTTTTTTTCACAGAGGGTATGTTCAGCTGAATTTCTCCTCCACAGCAGAAAAAACACCAACATTTCAAAGCTCCCTGCAACAGAAATTTTGGAGGAAATAGTTGCTTTGGATTTATCCAAACATTTGCTTTCTGAATGAATTACATTTTTTTTGACAGTTTCTATAACAGTAGGAAAAACATAATTTGAAATTCCCCAAGGGGGAATTAAATTTTCTTTTTTTACTACTGCAGACACGGACAATCACAATGCTGCTGTAATGTTCTTGTCCTTTTTTCCTCCATTTACAACAACAAAAAAAATTTGACTGAACAACATGATTTCATAAACAGCTTTCATTGTGGTAGAACTCAGTGCCTGATAGAAAGATACTCAATGAACATCCCTATGAACAGTTCTGTCTTGTTGTCAGAGATACCAATCACCTGAACACCCACAGCTGAACAAGCAGATTTTGCTCTGCCTTTTCTGCTGGCAGATGTGCATGCACTGCCCAAGCACAGCGTTGCTGTAGTACCACTGCCTCCCTTCCACATTTTTTTCCTCCTTCCTTTGCTCCATCAACACAACTTTCCTACAGCAGAGTGGGATGTAAGGTTTGAGTGGGTCAAGCTGCAGTTCAGAGCAGGATCCTAGAAATGCTGGGGTCCTCATAATGCAAACAAGGATTTCAAACAAGGATTTTCTGTAACTCAGAACAGATACAGTTTAATTCACTTTTTGGAGATGAGCAGGAATCTCAGCTGCTCTTTAGGAAGAAAGGCCCATCTAAACTGGTACACCACCTCTGCAATGGGGTCTCAAAGCACTCATTAACTACCTTGGGGGTTTGGTGGAATTTTTTTTTCCCCCCACTGTGCATCAAGTATGCATTGCTGTCCATGGGGGGTTTTGCTGTAGACTGCCACATATTTTGCTATTGTGTCTTCCTTCATCCAAAGCCATTGAAAACTACTCCACCTCATGTTTTTGTGTTGTTTTATCAGTTTGGATGGGTGGGGGAAACTCAGTTTCATGGGTTTTGGCAGAAAAGTTAGATAATAGTTTTTCTCAAAGACCTCATAGTAACGGTTTGCAATTTGTCAGGGGCTATCCTGCTTTATGGAAGAGAGAATGTGTTCCCCTGGTTTGGTTCCTGAACTGAAACTTTGCTCTGAGCAGGCTGCAATGCTAAATGATCAAGCCTGAACACCAGACAGAAAAAAAGCCAGCATTGCAGTTCTGTTCATGCAATAATCTGTGTCTGACAGCTTGTTTTCCACTGTTGTTTTTGCTGTAGTTATTTCACCAGGGTAAAGCTCCTCCCATGTTGCTCTGGAATCAAAGATGGGATACAGCTTTCTACCCTCAGAGTATCAGGATCCACAGAAACAGCAAATGGAAAAAAAGACACCACCTACATAAAAATGAAAAAATGTATATGAAGACCTTACAAAAATATTGGGGTGTGCAGCACCATTTTCTTTTTCTTGGGTAAAGATTATACAATGGTTATTTCCTTTCCTGGTCCAATATGCTTTAGCAGAGACCATGGCTCCACCTCAGTATGTGGCACATCAGATGTCAGGTTGTACTAACTCATCTCTGAGCGATTCTTCCATGCATTGAACAGTCCTCTCCAGCCAACACGCAGGAGAAAACAGCTGTTTGACCCCTCAGGGGCTGGGAACAAACAATGCTCAGGACCAGAAACATTCAACTTTCGGAGACAGTGAGGCAAAGAGGTCTGCATGAAGTGTTCCGTTTGTGCAGGTGAAAAGAAGCCTCTCTAGAAGCCACCCATATTTTTTCAGCTGTATTCAGCACAATTTTCTATTTGCATTTAAATCAGCACCCTTGGAACAGGGTGGAGTCCAGGTTTGAAAGCCAAAAATAATTTGAAAACATCTTTCTCTGCGAGCCAAACTTTTCTTATTTGATATAGCCAGAAAGATGGGAAATCCTTTAATGGGGCCTTTGAGAGATGCTCAGTGTGAAGCAACCTTTGAGCCTGTGTTCACACAACAGCTATGCACTGCCCACAACACCCGCTGCCTGGGGTGGGGGCCCTGACATGACCAGAAGAGTGCCTGTCCCAGTGCAGCTTATCCCTCCAAGCCAAGGACTGGCTTGCATTAGGAAGGATGTGCTGGTAAGACTTGACCACACACACCCCTAAGGGAAATACAGCTCACACCCATAAAAGAATTCATTTGTCAGTATAGCTTCAGTTGGTTCTCTGAGCACACAAGCTATTACAGGATGTTGTTGCTGTATAAATGTGTCTCCAGTAAGGCATTTCTCCAAAATTAAAAGACTGAAGAAAAAGCATCCTTCTGTGGAGAAGTAAAAAACGAGGGATCAGCATTTAAGATTTTTTTTTAGAAGGAAATATAACCCTGATGATTTTTCACTTCATTGAAAGAAATAATGGATGGATACAGTTATGAAACAGTTTTGAAGAGAGGTCACAAAAAGGTGGTAGAAATTGGCTATTTAAAATGAGAGAGAAAAACTCATGTTTAAGCACAGTACCATTTTACTCAAGCAACTAAGATAGGTGATAAATATTAAATAACTCATAACTTTCATTTATAGTGCTTACTAAAAATACAAGGACACAGATTTGAAACAGGATTTCAAGCCAATTTTTTAATTACAAGTGATAAAAAGCTTTAAACTCTGCATTAGCTGCAACCAATACAGTGCCTTTGATTCCACTAATCGATCTTAATTGATTAAATGAATGCACTTCATCTTTGGATTTTATTGCCAGCATATCCTGCCACTTTCTATTATAATCCATTTTGGAAGACACCTGATGGTCATACCTGAACACCCTTCCACTTCATTCTCACTTTCATCCTCTGATTCATTACCTGCTTTCAGCAAACCCAGAGCACACGTGTCCCATTTCTCATGAAGAGATGTCCCTGGTGGCTGCCAGCCAGCTGCTGACATCCCAGCTTTCTTGCAGCGAGGGACTCCGGCACACAGACACATCTAAAACATGGCACATCCAACCTGACCAAGAGCAAACACCTTTTCTACCCGAGTCTCTCCCTCAGTCAAGTGTTGCACTGCATAGAAGACCCCTTCCATTCATGTATCCCTTTCCATTAAAGGATCTTTGGGCATTTTTTAATGAGGTCTCTATATATAGCTGGTTAATAGAGAATTTTGTATGTGTTTCAGTATTCTGTTTAAATCTAGTTAAAGTTAAGATGTTTTTCCTCTGAAATGTACTCTGGGTTTCAGGGTACAATTTCAATTCTCTAGAGAATCTGCAGAGTATCTATATGAAGGAGACAGTGGTAGAAGACACCCCAGGAATTTGGATAATGTGAAAACTGCAACTACATTATTCAAGTTAGAGACAAAAGAATTTATTCACCTAGAAGTGAAATATTCCCTGAAAGAGCAGAGTGGAACACCTAAGTTATATTTTGCATAACATTAATCATGAAAGTATAGGTACTCAAGCACTCACATAATGAGCAGTGCACTACAACCAAGTTACTAGAGGAATACAGCCTGGATGTGGGTTATTTGGCCCTAAGGCCTTCAGTCAGAGATCATCACACAAACTCAGAATACAATCTGACCCATACATGCCAGAGTATTGCACACAGCACCTGCTGGATTTCTGAAGGCAAGGGAAAATGTGTTAGCAAAATCCCTAGAATCTACATTCATGAGAGCAAGGAAGGTAGATAATATGCAGAGGCCAGCAATGCAGATAATTAAGAGAAAAAAAGAAAATAAGTTTTGCATGGGAGAAAAATGGACAATCTCTCTTGCTTTGTCATTGTTTTGACAAGGAAGCGTTCCAAGAAAATAAAATCCTCCTGCCTGGTTCTGAGTTACCCTATGATTGGGGATGCTGTCATTACAGTGCTCAGGTAAGGCTGAAGAACGATAAACCTGCAAATGTCTTTGTGCTCAGCACAAAGCAGAAATTCAAGAAATACCCATCCACCTAAGACACAAGCCTTGCAGCCTCCTAAGGTCAGCAATTTTTTCAAACGCTTGCCATGCATGTTAACACAACATAAAGGCTATCTCAGAGCAAACAACTGAACATCCTCAGCCTCTGAAAGCTCCAGAGGGGAGAATTACAACCTGCAGATGATGCCTTTGTTACAATTCACAGCATCCAACAGAATGTACATATGGAGCCAACAACTGGGATTCGCTTTTACTACCAGAAACATAATTCCTCTATAACATAGAATAAATCAATGTCTATTTTTTTTTCCAAACTGATGCCTGCTAAGTTCTGTCTCCTAAAAATGGCTCTTCCAAGTTCTTGCTGCACTTAAGTTTTATCTTTATATAGATCTTTATCTTATCTAGTGCATGACTCAAGAAGGGGAGGAGGCTCTCTTATCTTTCTTAGCCAACAGGGAAGAGCTTAATGAAAAAAATCCTATTGTTCTTCTGTAGCAATCTGCTTGCAGCTCCCAGCGAGGCTGTGATATCCGAAGGAGATACACTGATACCCATCACGCTGCTACAAACATTTCTTTAGATCCAAATCACACATCTGAGTTATTCTACAAGAGCCCAGACAGCACCTCACCACATTTTTCCTCCATCTTCTGCACTTCTGAGCACGTAGGTATTACTACACTGTAATCCTTAGTTGGAAAGTTTCTTCATTAGCATTAAAGTGTGATAAAGTTAACCATGCTTACACATGAACTGTGATTCAGATCAAGACAGCAGTTTTCATATTGTCACGGCTGTTTCTCAATAACTCCTTGTGCAGACAACTGTAATTCCAAAACATCCTCTCCAGAGCAGACCTTGATCTGGGGCATTCGTTGAATTCAGAAGTTAATATCTCTGCTGCCACAGTTTCAAGAGAACTTGAAGACAATTTAATCTTTCTAAAGAAATGCATTTAATAAGTTTAACACCTGAAGGAGAACCACTGAAAGACTACTCCTGCTGAAGTGCTAGGAAGTATTTTGACTTTGCTAATTTATTCCTGCAGGGGAAGGCAAATAAGCTATCCCAGCATATGTTAGCTTTTACATTTTTAAAATTTCCACATAGGGATTCATGCAGGTATAAGTTTTGACTCTCTCTGAATTAGAGACAGCAGAGAATCTATTCATCAGGTGTACTGAGGGCCACAGCCCCAACTAGCTTTGTTTTTCTTTATCAAAATGCAATTAAAATGCCAATTTCATCTTCTCCTTGCATCAAATTTGTGAAAAGGAGCCATTTTCTTGCAATAAATTCCTAAAGATTTCATTACATGAGCAGCAGAGCATAGTAGAAATGCATAATAAATCAGTCCAAATTCTAGCTGTGTCTAAAGGGTTTATAGAAAGCTCTCTATCCGTTTTTCACACTCCAAAATCTGAATTATAATTAATTTCAGGAATCAACCAACCTACCCTTACTTTAAAAATGTCAAGCTGAGGAGTGCATTATGTGAGATTACAATTAATCAGAAGTGCAGGCACACACACACATCTTCCCACTTAAATTCTCCAGCCAAAAAAATACTACAGCAGCCTTGACAGATACTAAATGATCTTTTCAAATAATACTTGCTGGTGATAAGTGTTACAGTTTTGCAGCCTCGTGCTAATACAGACTTTTTCAGCAGCAAACAGGCATTATTTGACAACTCCTGCGTTAATTCTAACACGGCGCCGATGGCCATGACAGCTTTCTTTCTCCTGTGTTCACTATCCCATCTGGAAAGAACTCCTGGGGTGGAAGAGCCCAGCATGCTAAATTATATAAAAAGGGTTATCAACATTCACAAAATATTAATGAAGCATTGAATATAACTGTTTCTTAGGACAATGTTGTTATTTAGTCATTTTCTTGCACAGATTAAATGAGTTATTTGTAACTGCTGCCGTCTTTGGCCACGCTGGAGCTTTCTAGTCTTACATTCCCTGCTGAAAGGTAAGGGGGCTTTCCCTCTGGGTCTAATACTCTTTAAAAATATGTGCCTGCAACCCTGACTACCCAAACGTCCTCACAAAGAGGAACTTTACATTTAGAGCAGAGCGCTGATATGCTTTTACATACATGACAGGAGTGAACCCAAGGGACAGGGCTGTGTGGGCACCCAGCAGGCATTGCCCCACTCTGGGCAGGGTCCTTCTCATACCCCATCTGCTCCCATCTCTGCCCTTCAATGGTTAACCACCCTATGTGCTGGGAAGGAGGAGATCTGGGTTGCAAACACCACCCATAGATTAAAGCAAACCAAAATGAGTGTTGATGGGCTTTCCCTCCCCTCTTCTGCAGCAATATCTGACCCTCCCTCTCCTCCTGCCCAGGCACTTCCCCAAATCCTGCTGCCTGGCAATCACAGCAAGGAAGGAGACTCCTTTCCCCTGCCTCGGCTCCCAAGGTGCTAATGAAAAGGCTGGACATAGTCTGAACAAGGCAATAGTCCCAGAAATATAATTTTGCTTCACTGTCACCTGCAAGGGGCGAGGAACAAAAATAACTGCTCTCTAATTTAATGTGGACTTCAAATAAAAGCACCTCTTCTTCCATTTATCTACCCATGGAGCTATCTTTTGTCCAGTTCACTGGGAGAATTGTTACATTCTGCTGTGCCTAAAATATTTTGCTTCTTTAATCACTGCAGAGGGCTCCTACCTGCAGTAAATGAACCGAGCCAACAGAAGAAATTTATTACAGCCACCAGCCAGAGATCAAATTCTTCTCTCATCAATTATTTGGGCCACTATTGTTTCTAGCAGTTTCTCTTCTTAATAAAACTGATCACAGCTGTATGTTTGACTGCTGCTGTAGGAAATGCCAAGACTTGTTATTTCATTATACATGTATTCTCCTTGCTTGGATATTCTCTGGAATGGTTTTATGTATAAGTGATGAGCATTGTCTGGTTGACAAAGTATGACTAAAGTACAAGCCGAAGAGCTGGAAGATAAATTTGTCCTTGCAGTGCTGCTGCTGATTTTCTATGTGACAATTAATAAAAAGCACTTTTCTTTTGCCCCTCTATCAGAGGAAGAGCTGGCAATTTGGGTTTCTGTTTTGGTTTTTTTTTTGAGACAAGAAAAATGTGAAGGAAAAAAGTCTGGGCAAAGCCCATCCCCCTAGTCCAGCACTGAAAGGAGGACATGACTTCTGCACAACCATCCAGGGAAGGGCTGAGAGCACACAGGACCGTCTTATCCTTAAGAAAGCTCTTCCATTCACTGGAAACAATGCAGGGATCAAGTGATATGGACTTAGAGTCTACATTACTTTTTCTTTCTCTTGTAGGGCACAGTTAAGATGCTCTCTTCCAAAAAATAAAAAAGTATCTTTGCAATTCCCACTCCACCTCCGGAGCAGCTCCAAGGGCCTGTGGATAGGAAAGCAAGGTCAGCCATGGCAGAGGCAAGGAGCAAAATAGGAAGAGAGACAAGAGTGATACTGGTCTGGTGGGGAAGATGCAATAGCACTAACCTGGGAAGGACTGCAGATGAAACACAGGAGGAGCATTTCTCAACTCAGGAGGGGCAGAAAACCACACCAGCAGTCACAGATCTGTGGTGACATGACCCACATGAGCCAAGGAGGTGGAGGCAAATGCGTCCCAGACTGTGTGTAGGGAGTCCTGGCACAGGGCACTGTGCAGAGAGGGACTTTGTCATCCCAAGGACCAGCCAACTTGCTTCCAAGACCTGACAGTCTCTGGAAAGTGAAGCTGGATCACAGGATTTATCACTGGAAACACAGACTATTTGCTTGGATGAGCCATCCTGACAGCTTCACAGAAACAGGAGATCAAAGTGGCATGTGGGGAGATGAGCAAGGTCTCCCTGCCACCGTGAACTTGGCACCAGTGGAAAGGTGGCAGTGAGGGAGCTGCTGGGAACAAACCTATTTCCATATGTTTCTTTTTGAGCACAGCATTGCCTCAGGAGGGATTAGTGTGTGAAGTCAGGGCTCTTCCCCAGGCTAACAGGAGCTCAGCATTTCATAAAAGAGACGCTGGCAGCTCTGGGGACTCCCAGCACACAGGTCCGAAGCAACATGCCACAGGAAAGATGCTTGCTTGTCCTTGAATAAAGGGGTTTAGCATATTGCATGCTGTGCACATGCAGGCTGCTCCTGTTGGAGGACTAAAAACCATGCTCTCACCTCCCCAGAATAAGAGAAACCAATGGGAAGGAACTGAGACCCCATAAAAAGCAACAAAATATAGAGCATGTTCCTAAGGGTTAAGCCTTCCTTTTGGCAGAGGTGCCCTGAGAAACCCTTGCCAGGAATGGGCGCAGAACAAGCCAAAACAGCACAGAAAAAGAAAGGCCAGGTTGTATCTCAAGGACTTTCCTCATTCAGCCTAAAAGCAGCTTTTACAGCTATTTTCCTAGCAGCAATAACAAGGCAAACATCTCTCAGCTACACTAGCTCAAGCCTAGCTTTGTGGCTTTGTCCCAGAGTCTAGCTGAGTAGCCTTGACCAAAGATCTCTTCAGCAGTCTCTAAAAGAGCAAGTTTCCACAGTTTGTAATATTTTTTTCCAGCTCTTTCCACCATTTCTACAACATGTAAAAGCCATTGAGAAATAACAGTCGGAAAAGCAGGTGCTATAAAACTTCTTTTGCCCTGTGCTTGCAAGCCTCATGACCCAAGCAGCCATGAGTAATGACTTCTGCTTTGACTCTCACAGCAGAATTGGTGCTGAGGGCAATCACACTGACACCAGGTAGAAGATTCAGGACTAACCCATCAGGGCACCTCAGTACTATACTGCTCTGCCAGGGCATGTGAGCTCTTGGAAAAACATCTTATTGGATTCAAAAGCTAAGAGATTTAACATCTCTCCTCCCTAGTAAACTCAAATTTTATTCCCATAAGAATACTTTTGGTTCCCACTCATGTTTCTGAAGACACTTTTTGTCTGGAAGTGAAGCTTCCTTAATAACAGTGCAGATGCAACTAACTGTGATCATAAATGCCATGAAGTCACTTAATCTGCTGGCAAAAATCACTCATGTCCCTTGAGATGTAGCACAAGATATTCTTAATCCTGGTTGCATGGATTGTAGGGCTCCATGCTGATGAAAATATCTTATTTTAGACTTCTTGCTTGTAGAAATGGATTTCACAGTTGCCTTGTGAAATGGCAATGTAGTCATGTGCATGTCCAATGCATGACAAAGCCATTTTATATCTATTTTTGAAAATACATCATTCTGCAGCCTCAGTCCAGGATGTCACTGACAAGTCTGATTTGAAGAAACCATCATTCACTTAATCACCCGAGTTTTCCTCCCATGTTTCTCAATCACAAAATTTATTCCCTTGTGTTCAGCTATGGTTCATTGAATTAGCCGTTTCAGAGATCAAAACCCAGAACACAAAGCTCCAGGTTTTTCACTCTTCTGTTTCTAACCAGCTAGAAAAGTAAGGAAGACGTAAAGGCAAAACTCAGATCTCATTTCAGGCAGAACACAGAAGGTGGATCTCCCCTTTGCGCAAGGCTCACCTTGCCAGGCTGAGCATCTGTATGCACACAAGCAGCGTGAAGAGCAGTCAAACGAAGCTAGAGAAAAGTTTTGTACACATCTTCCACCAGCCCTGAAAACAGAGCCACCAAGTCTCATTTTCTCCAATTCAGAAGACTGGCTCCAAAACCACTGCCATGAACAGGGTCTTGCTACTCACAATGAGGACTTCTGGATCACCCCATAATCTTGCACAAGTCATTTCACCTGCCTTTTGTTCACTCTCTTTGGAAGGTGAGAATAAAAGTATTTTTACTTTAGTGAATTACCTTTGAGATGTCCCAGCTTACCCTCCAGGTCTCCCAGTGGGATTTGCCAGGCTGTTACTACAGTCAGATCAGTCTAAGATCAGCATTGGCAAAGTATGGCAGAAGACCTCAACTCAGAGGTCTAATTAGAACCCCAGGTTCTAGTGGAAACACAGTCCTTAGTCTAGAATATGAAGTAATTGTCTTGATTCTACTGAATAAATGGATTTGAGAGAGATTAAAAATTAAATGGTGTAATTACAAAGGTTAACAAACTCGAGGGAGTCATTAGACAAACTGAAAAGATCATCAGTTTTAAAAAAAAGAACAGAATAATAGATAATTCCAGATAATGGAATTCAACCATTTCAACTGAGTTTTCCTCATTTTCCTTAGTTGAGAAAACATTGTAAGCTCACATCAAACAAAAATGTTAAATGGTAATTTCTACAATGCTTATCTTTGAGCATTGGGTTTAAATGAGGTTTCTAAGGTAAGGGCTGCTATTTAACCTGCTGTAGTGGAAAAGTATTTAAGATATTAAACATGATCTGAGACTGTTGCTACAACCCATCATTTCTTAATCCTTTAACTCTTAGGGAAGATTTAAAATAAATTATATAAGCCTGAGTAAACAAATAAATATACCATATAGCAAAATAATAATAGACTAGCTGAGAAGGAAATGTACATACTGCCAGTGAGGTATAAAGGAGAGTTTTCCAAAGTGCCTCAATGAATTAAGACCCTAATTCTCATTTGTAGGAACACTTAGGAGCTATGGTAAAGGAAAGATTTTCACTAGGAAAATTAACTAAAATGAAATAGGTACTTCTGCCATGTAATGATTTTTTATGACAACAAAAATACACACTGCAAAAAGGCTTCTGGAGCTCCTGATTGCTTTCACTTCATTTCTCACCACAAAAGTGAAACAAGAGAATGAAGGGAAGATTATATTGCCAGGTTTCTCGTTATTAATGGCAAAGGAAATCGTTGCCTTAATGCATTTGATTACATCTTCATAATCACAGTCACCCCGTTCCTTTTTAAACGTGCCAAATTCTGTAACAGGAAAGTACCCTTACGCTGACCACGAACTGTTCTGTCCTGACCACTGACAAGTTGTGACAACTGCACCGAGCCTTTTGGGAGAGTGTAAATATAACCGGCTTTGCACCCACGTGGCTATCATCTGTCGACACCGGAGTGTAACCAAAGCTGCAAGGCAGGCAGGGCTGTGCGCTGCAGAAGTTTCCTGAGGTCCTTCGGGAATAATAAAAAGAGCAGTGCACAGGCAAGGGTTGCTCAGTAAGAGTGCAATGGAAGAGCTGCCCTCAATTCCCGATGTTCCCAGGCTGTCCTCATGGATATTCCCAGAAAAAGAGAGGGGTTTTATACTGGTAGAGCTTGTTGAGGAAAACTCTGCACATAAAGTGTGCCCAAATGCTGAGACACAGCTCACAATCAAGTGTGCCAAGCTGTTAAACTGATCTTTAATAGGAAAACAAAAATCAATCACAGAAATGTAACTGAAACATCCCAAGGCTGAAATGAGCTTTCTTGGATTTGAGCTGAAGCAGTACAGAGGACTTTCAGGAGCTGCTGCCCTTCCCATCTTCTGGTTTGTACCTCTCTCAAGCTTTCAGGTCCCTCCCAAAGGGGTGACCAGCCCAGGCTCACAGAAATAGCAGCATGGCTTGTAAACTGCAGTTATCCTTTTGTCTGGTGCCCAGCAGAACCAAAATTCAGCATCAGAACTGAGGCTCCTTTGTGAGGAACGAGTCAGCAGTCACACGGAAGGAGCAAGAATGCAAATCCACCACCCAGGGAAAACAAAGACCCGCCAGCAACAGCTGCCTCTGACCACAGCTTTGTCTCCTCTATTACTTACTGATAAGTAAAAGAAAGTAGAAGTTTGAGAATTAAATGTTTCTTTAATAAAAAAGCCATCTCAAAGTGTGCACACAGAGGCTTGTACACTGGACTTGGCACTCTGATTCCCTCTGATGGGATACAGCAAGGCAGAAATGAAGAATTTCCTCTACCCCCCAGGCTTTCTTGTTGCCTAAAACCCCAGGGGCACAGTCTCAGCTCCCTTTGCAGTCCCTCGCAGGTGGTTGCCCAGAGCAAGATCCTAGAGGGATGGAAATGAGGGAAGTGTGAAAATTGGCAAAAAATACGCCGTAAGGGAGACTGACATGGAGGAATGGTAGCTCAGCTCAGCCATGAGACTGCTGTAAGAGGATGCTGCAGATGGGAAGGGAATAATCTATTCTTCATGTGCGTGGTAGGTTAGACAAGAAATAATGAGATAAAATTACAGCTAGGGAAATTCAATTTGGACATCAGGAAATACTCGCTAATGGTAAAGACTGTTATGCCCTGGAACAGATAGCTTAGGGAGACTGGGGAATACATGGTGCTGGTGGTTTAAAGACACAGATGAACTAAATGACATCCTGAGGTCCCTTCTAAACCCATTTTCTTTAATTTAGGTTAGATAATTTCAAATTTCTCCATAGGCTCTTGCACCTGTATGACATCTAACTTTCCAGACTTTGTGGATATGCTTGCTTCTGAATTAACAGTGCCTTTGGGTATTTTAAGAACAGTATATATAACAAGTGATAATAATTATAGTATTTTATGATATAGTTCTACCACAATTATACAGACTATAGCTCCATTTAATCCAAGAATGTCATTAAGCATCTGGCTATGCAGTCTTCATTCAGTCAAGAACATCAGCCATTTCAAAGGCTATTTTTCAACTGCTCCCAAACAGCATTCACAGGTTACAAGGCATCAGTCTCGGTATTTATCTGCCTGAAACACTTCAGTGTTGTTAACTGAAATGGCTCAGTTTGGCTTTACTCTGGGTGAACAGTTGCTGATAGTGTGCATTATAAAAATTCTGAGAGAGAAGCACTTTTTGGGGGTGATTTATTTAGTGTTGCCACTTATTTTTGTCAAAATCACAACTCGAAGAGCAGGCCTACAGAGGCAATAAATGAAACCATACAGATGTCCTGCATGCAAAAACCAAAGCAAGGCTCTGGTGATCACTACAAATCTGATCTTGCCACCCATTGCACATGCTGGCAGCAGCCCAGCAAAGCACTTAAGTGTATGCTTAATTTTAAGCACACAGGTAGTGCCATTTAAGCTAATGGAATCACTTAAGTGCTTTGCTGGATCAGGGCCAGTCTCCTCAGCATCTTACAGTGTCAAGTATGCAGAGCAAGGGCTTCATCTAATTGCATCAGACTTTAATTGACAAAAATCAAAGTAAAGCAGCATTCAGACTGAACCCATCTCTCCAAAGCAGCTATTATAATCACAGCAAGTGGGATGGAGTTTGTTTCTGCTGTCCCAGTGCCTGAAGCGTCCAGATCAGATAATGGACAAGCCTAACATCTCCATAACTTGAACAACTCTCCTTATATACCTAAATTATTCAACTTCCAAGCAAAGGAATAGTGTGTACATATTGACCCAATAGCTTCAGTAGTCTCCCCTCTATATAAGCTCCTGCAACAGCAACATTGCAGTTCTGAAACAAGCCATTGCAGCAACAAACCCAAGACATCTAATTCGGTATTGATGGAGAATTAACTTCACACCACGGTATTCCTATAAACAGTTATGAAAGGGAACAAAGTGACAGATCTGGGAATTTCTTGGACTATTTTATTTAGCTAATGCCATTACTGAAGGAGGGTGGTTGAGAGCTTTGTTTGTAGTGTGGGTAGAGCACAGTGGCAGCAATGTGAGGGTGTTCGTGCATCTGTACAACCCCACCCCCATGAGCAAGCCCTTTGCTTTAATTGCCTTTATCCAAGCATGAAACAAGTGCAGGGCTGAGCCACAAACCAGAATCAAGGTATGGCAACAAAAACAGTAATTGGGAAAAAGGGGAAGAAGGTTCCAGAAATGCAAGGGGAGTTTGTAGCATCTTTTGTCATCTTATTTTTCCATGGTCACAGTTAGAAAATCTTTCATCTACAGCTGCTGATTAGACTTAATGTCTGAAAGGCACATTTCCCTATCAAAAAGGGAAATATTAAGAAATATTAAGAAAGAGGTAAGGAGGATCATACAGTTGGACTTACAATGACAGTATTTCTTTGAAATACACAACCACATCTTCCTGTACCTCCTGCAGGAAGCACATTTCTGCAGTTAGGAGCTCAGGAAGCAGT
This sequence comes from Syrrhaptes paradoxus, assembly GCA_013400615.1. Taxonomy (NCBI): domain Eukaryota; kingdom Metazoa; phylum Chordata; class Aves; order Pterocliformes; family Pteroclidae; genus Syrrhaptes; species Syrrhaptes paradoxus. The sequence goes on along the minus strand of VZTO01021952.1, from coordinate 356,212 downwards.
TTTTCGAAACACCTAGAAACAATATGCCACTGAGCCTTGACCACCCTCACAGCAGCTGAAAGAAGTGAAATCCCCCAGATCTGCAGCATCTCAACTCTTCATGCTCTGGTAGTACCTGTGCTGCAAGTGTCCCATAACACAGACAGGGAGGCAGGAATAATTCGGATACAGAGGTAATATTTAACAAACACATTTAAGTGAATACGTTTGCAAACAGGATTCATCTCGTACAGCCTGAAGAAACAGAAGCCTCCCCTGTATTGGAGAAGTTACATCGCATTGTTAAGTTCTTACCCATTCCAGGCTCCTGTTGAAAGTAACAGTCAAGCGCAGCAACTCGGAAGATGGGAAATTTCAAAAACAATTTGAAACGGCTCTTTCTGAAGAAAGACTGCAGTTGTTAGCAACTTTGTAAAGCATTAGAATTTCAGCTCTTGTATGCACTTATAAACCAGGTAAAAATTAGTGATCCTCAATGAGCTTATTTAAATGCACATGAATTTGGATACAGTAGCAATTCCAAAACTCCAGATTGCAGGACACCTTTGCATCTCTGATAACAGTCATCGAGACCCTCCTGCAACTGAGCTATTGGAATGCAGGAGCTTCCCAATTGTCCTTTCCAACCACCTTTTCATGGCAAGACAAATGAGGATAAAAAAAAAATCAATTCAAGGAAAAACTAATCTTAAAGTGTTAACAAGACTATCGCTCAACATTTACTCAGTTCTCATACCAAGTCCTACACCCCTACAAGGGCTGTCTCTACCAGGGGGTTCTCCCAAAAAAAACTACATTCTATCTGCAAGAATAATCCAAACTTTTTTTTTGCCTGTCCCACAGAAAAGAGCTTTTAGTTATTCACTCAAAATTTAGGTTTTAATCGTATCTGCTCAGAAGAGGGCTGAAGCTGTGATGCAACGCACAGCTTTCCTGCAAAGCATATGGTATTTGAAAAGTGAGTAGAAGGGAAAAACGACAGACAGGAAAAGGTTCAGACTTCTGTAGCCTCAGTTTTGCACTGCGTGGTAATTATACTGAAGAATTCATGACTCATTTTGGTGCACTACTGTGCACTGCTATATTAGAAGTTTGGCAGGGACACCAGACAAATGATGAAAGATATAATATTGGTTTCTCCAGCATAACTCACCACTACAGTCTCATGGTGTTTGAAAGGTCTTTTTTTAGCCCTCTAAGAAAACAAGTCCTTTTTTAAACAAGAGCAACATATTGAATCAAAAATGTACTGTACGGAAGTTGGCAGAAATAGGTAAAATTTCTCCAAAAAAAAAAAAAACAGGCTTTCAGATAGTTCGGTTAACTGCTCCCTAAAACATTCCTGAGTCTACACAGAGTATCTTACATGGAGACTATTTAAAACTGCTGTGCATTAAAGCAGAAGTGTGATGTGGAGATGAAGCTCTTCCACTACATCACATTCATAAAAAAAGAAAATATTTTCTTTACACTAGCTTACAAATGTGTATTGTCAAAGTGATTTACATAAAGGCTCCCTAGCCATTTGACAGCTGCCATGAGGCCGAGCATACTGGAAGATGTACACATTGGGACAGCACTTAAATTAACTCTTAAAGACAAATCCTTTTCTCACAAGGATTGCAGTCAGTCTGGAGTTATGCAGGATGTTGGCATTAATCCAGTTTCGCCAGATGCAGCCAATCCCCCATGTAATGCTGAACTAGTTATTCTGATTTGTAATGAGAAAGAATTGGTACCAGGCATAAGAAAGAGGCACCAGCATTTTAAAAAGTTTACTGTGTGACCCAGAATTAAGTTCTCAATTTCCCCAGATACAAACCAAATAAAAATACCCAGCTCCCCAGCAGGGCAGGGATGGGAACTAACTTCTATTAGGCATTTGCACATCTTTTCACTGAAGTTACTGTAATCTGCAAGTGGTCATAAAGATTTTCACAGCCAGAATTTGAACATGGAGAGAATGCTTAAAATGTCAGCAGAAATCCTCTCTGTGAAACTTGTCATTAACTTCAAGGCCTCCCTGCATAAACCTGGCAAGCTCTAATAATTCTCTCCACTATTTCTGAATGTTAAAGCCTCCATATGCTAAACAACCACTGCTCTGTATATTATGTACTTTGTTTAACGGCAAGCATAGATATTGCAAACGGTTATTTTTAAACTCTTTTCAGCATACAGTGCATCTGCTGTGTTTTTGATTTCCATTAAAAATCAGAGTCATTTACTGATCTGGCTGTCATCCAGCTTTCTACATGAAACACATGAACTAAGCACAAAATAATGCTGGTTTATGTGCATGGGTGTATGTATCGTATTTATCTGCTACGATAATTAGAAATGCAGTTAAAAATGCTGGGGGGGAGGGCTTTGAAGGAACAAACAGACAATCATACTTCTTTCCTCGAAGTCCCTAGGCTTAAAAACATTAAGAACAAGGCTGGGGAACCTATCCTTATGTTTTCATGCTGCTGCCGTGACATACAATCCCACTGACTTCGCTTACTTGAGAAGGGGACCCTGGAGGTGGCTGCAGAAGGGATGCAGATCAGGGTGTACCAGGTACCTTGAGCATAGCTTTAGAGAACACACATCAAGAAAAGCCTCCAACAATAATGAGCTACCGAAGTATCTGCCAACATGGACCTCAGCCAGTAAGTCAAGCAAATTAAAAGCTGCAATCACTTCTCTGACAATTCTCCAGCAAAACTTGTCCTGGGTTTTGCTTCCCTGGTGAAAAACAGAAGATGATCAACATGCACCAGAGGTCAGTAGGTTCAGACTATCCGAGACCAGCAAAGGGAGGAAATTAAAACACAGAGTGCCTTGCCAGCAGCTTTTTACAAGCTCTCTCCAAAGCCTGCTGAAGTTGACTGGACTCTTTTCATAGACACCGCAGGCTTCAGGTCACATCCTGGCTCCTCGCAGGGCTCCAGAGCCCTCCTCTCGGCTCATTTCAAATGTGGCAATGCAGCATTAGAGAAAAGAGGGAGTCTTTCAAACAAGCACTGAATTGGGGCTGGAGAGGTCAGCACACCACAACACTGCTCTTACTGAAACTTTGAGCTGAGCGGAGAAAATAAAGATATTCTCTTGAATTTGAAAATTAATTCCAAGGTCATTGCTGTGGCAACCTTTCAGCACTTGTTTTCTACACGTGCATTCGCATAGACCTGTTTCTAACTGAGATCCTTATAAAATCAGCAGGCCTAAAATGCAAACACAGCCAGATGTTCAGAAAAAAGGTGAAATCCAAATTGTATATTTGATTTCTGATGCAATTACATAACCTGTCCGGGAAAAGACAAGCCGATACCCTGCAGCTTACGCAAGAGACCCAGATGGAGCTTTGCTCGTAAGGCAATTCCTGTTATTATTAGCTGAGGCACATCTGGCTGGCCAGCCCATCCCAGCCACAGCCAGCCCCGAGCACATGTAGGTCCCAGCCCATGGCAATTAGGGGACAGTCCTCAACAGGGCGAGCTCTGAGGCTCGTCCACCTTCTGTGGCAGATGATAGAGATGCCATCACATTCCCTCACCCCAAGCAGGTCAAGTGCTACTGTGTCCCCACTCACCCACTGGATAGAGTGGAAAGCACAGTTGTTCAGTATGTGCACAGTCTCATATTTTTCTTCTTTAAGGACAATGTGATCTTCTCTCACTGTGATTTATTCCCCTGGCCTTTATATGCTGGCTGCATATGGTAGTAATTTCACACCCATTTGCAGATGATGCAATGAAATTAAGTGACATGGCCATAGTCACACAGGGATGGCAGCATTAATGTGGACTGTGGGAAGAGTCCCTTCCAACCCAAACCATTCTATGATTCTATGAAGAGGTCCTTGGTTTTTTGCTCTAAATATGGGTGTACCATTTCTTTCATAATGTGTTACCCCTGTCAAACTTGCCAGACTGGCAATACCATCGTATGTTACAAAACCTAGAGTTCAGTTTAAGTTTGGTATCCTTCAGAGGCTAAACTTCCATAGGAAGTCAGAGTTGGAGAAATATGGCTTGCATATGTTGGTGCCAGAAAGCCATTTCTGCTGCTTTTCTCCACAACTGTGATGCCTACATTTTTTTTATCATGACTCAGAAAGACTAAATAAAAGTTCATCTTGGGTTTCAAGAACGCAAATGTGCATATTCATCACCCAGGGCAAGTTTTCCCACTACTGGCGTTAGCCTGTCCAAGTCAAAAGAATAGCACTTGTGGAGGATCTGGCTGGCAGCAATCCGAGTCACCACCTGCCCTTTGAGTGCTGGGGTCTGGAGAGCAAAGAAAAGGAGAAAATAATTTTCCACAGACCTTTCTATTAAAAGACTTCAGAAGCAATTGCCACTACTCTGTCTCACCTTTCTAAGCCCCAGTCCTTTTTCTCTCCTTGCTATCTTTTTCTTCTGTTTATTTCTCAGCCCTTTGGGCTGTCAGGTGCCAGTGAGTGAAGAACTAAATTACCCCAGACAGCACTCACCGTGGGGTACAAACAGGAGCATGTTTGCAGCCTTCACCCATTCCTTGCTGCCACTGCAATGAAGGAGCAGATGAGAAAGTGCTGCTGCATCAGAACACAGCCTCTATAAATTTAACGGCAGAAAAGAGGCTACAGGAGCATACAAACTGCCAATATTTCCCCCTGGGGTATAGCTATCAGTATTTCAGTGCCTTCCAGCATCCTTACCCCTCCTGAACTGTTTTGCAGCAATGTCAATATCTCCCTTCTGAGAATAAACCAAAATGCTAGACCAAGTATGGAGGGGGGGTTCAGCTGGTTTCTCTGAAGTCCTTTACGAGGAAAATAGTTTGGTTCTTGCTGGGCTCATGAGATCCATTGGCCATTTCACTCCCATTTTGCCGCAGGTTTATAACACAAAAACAGGTGGGAAATAGAGTGATTAAGCTCTGTGACTTTTGTGCTGCCTCTGTAATGGGTTCACCCTGGAGTGTGCTTGGGCATCTGTTACACGCTGTACACCCGCAGCAAGCCTTGCCCCTTACCCCAGCGCTGCCATCACTGCACCCTCCGCATCGGTGTGGGGGGAGCACATTGGGAGCAGCTGCACAGCAGGACCTTTTGGCCCTAATTTATACACTGATCTCCACTGATCAAGTTTTCAAGTAACAGCTACATGCCAAAAGGCTCGGAAATAGCATCTTCCTTAGTTGCACAAAGTAGCCCTATGGACTTTATGGGCAGTGGTACTTCATATGTTCTTCTGCACCTCTCCGTAGGCAGCAGATGCCCACAGGCTCCCTAGGGAAAGCAACCTCCTCCCCACCTTCACTCAGCCTTCACCCTACCCCTGTACCCCTCCCAAACTCTAGCACATGCCAGGGCTCTGCCCTTCACCATCTGCAACCTCCCCATCCACTTCTGCCACTGCCAGTGGTACAAAGCAAAACACCCAAACAAGTCTTGAGTACCCACAGTGATATTTCTGTGTTATCACTAGAGACTAGAGGTAGAAGGCACAGCCTACCTATAATTATTAAAAGGAAGCTATAATTATTTTCTCTGGGTTAAGGAACAATAAAATAAATGAAAGAAAATTAAATAGGAAGTATAAAGCAAGAGCTCACATTGGACTGTAAGTACCTATGCAAATGCTACTCAAAGCTGCATCTCACTTCGTTATTCCCTTGTTTCATTATTTCTTCATGTCCTTCATTTTCAGTCCTTCGGTATATGACATTTTGTTCTTTTGCTTCATAATTTTGTTCTTTAATTTATTTGTCCCTATTTCCTTTTGTTCTTCCTTTGATGTTTATCCTTTTAATGTTTTTTTCCAAAAGCATTTTTTTAACACTACAAGTTTCAATGTGCTGTCTTTGAAGCATTTTTGGATTTGCTACTTCTTTGCTCTTCATGCATTTTATTTTTCTTGCTGGCTTATTTGTTATCTGGGGTGCAGAAGCAAACAGATACCAGAAACCTTACTGCATCACTCCACTTCTTAACTAAACACAAATATTAAGTTTAATTCTCACTTTATTACCCCTAGCACTTGACTTGCCTACCTCATTTTCATTTGTAGACTGGAATTCTAAAGTGGACCTTATGGATAACAAGCAAAAAAAAAATCCATGGCCTTACATTATATGAAGGTCTCCAATAATATGAATGTGCGTCTTGCAGAACGGAGCCCAGCAAAGCACTGACTGTTAGTGAGCTGAGCACGACCGTGACTCCCATGGATGGCATTACGCACAAGGTCTCCACCATGAGCTGAGCAGGAACTCTGCTCCTGGTGATGACATTATGCACAAAGGCTTCACCAGCCTTTCAGTTCAACCTGTTCAGTCCTTGAATATCAAGCTGACAAGCTGAAGATCCATGATCAGAGCTTCTATTGACTTCAGGGAGAAACTGAGGTGGCCAGACAGGTTCTGCTGCCACTTCAAGCTGAGGGGAACCCATCCAACCACAGCAGCCTCTTCCCCATCACATCAAGGCACACAGCTCCAGGGGCATGGCATTGCCACTTGAGGCATCTCAAGCATCAGCCCTTTTGCAGAGTTTTCTGGCTACATCAGCACTGAAAGGACTAACACCTCTGCAAAAGGCACAGAGAAGTCCAGTCCCTGTGCCCTGCCTAACCTGCCAGAAGGACATGATTTATATTTGAAGACAGCTGGAAGGCAGAGAGGGAGATACATACCTTCATGCAGCAAAACATGAGAATAGCAGATCTTTGCAGCCACTTTACTACAAACCCCTCATGCTCTTGAAACTATTAGTTCTAGTAGAAATAGCAGCTATGCCATTTGAAGATGGATCCATACTGATATAAGTCACCATATTAGCACTTGTATGTATGGCAGTCACATCTAAGGGGCCCCAGCTGAGACCTGGGCCATATTAGCCCTGCTCTAGCTAGCTACACTTGAGCTCCTGAAATATTTTACACGACAACAGCTACTGCATGGGCTTGTACCTTTTCTGCATGTTTTCCTATAGGAAAGGACAGAAATCAGAGCAGACAGCAATGTACAGAACACTAATCTAAAAGATAATAGGAAAAGCTTTGCAAGGAGAAAATTCAATTCACTTTATAACAAGAAAATGTTCATTTCTCACAGTGACACCCAGAATGGTCAATGCTTGGTTCCTGCAGGCTCAGTTCTGTATACAAAGGTCGTGATATTTTGTCAGCAAAGAAAACAAAGGTGCTGAGAGGGGCTAGTCAATAATTGACTGAGCCTTGGTACTCACTGCAATCTCTGTCTTGTCACTATGTCCCTGCCTCAAAGTTTCAGTTAAAACCTGTGAATCACTTCACTGGAAAAGACTTCTTGCCTTGAAAAAAAGAAATCCCTGTCACTGACAACAACAACAAAGGCTTCCTATCTGGTTTTGTCAAAGGTCACTCAGCAGTTAGGTCCATTTACACTGTGACTTCTATCAGATGTGAAGAACACAGAACAAAGCACGCACTAATATTCACTCCTTTGGTTTCAAAAATTTCCATGGAAACCTTTTTTTTTTCTTTTTAAGTTACCTCAATCTTCAAAGAAGCAGAGAAGGAAAAAAGCCTGCACTTGAAACCACTTTCACTTTGCATGTCTGACATTCATGTTTGCAGCCCACCCGAGAGTTATAACCTTGACACATTTCTTGGCAAGTGCCCAAAGTTTTTATCTTCCAGCAGAGAAGGTAAGTGAGCAACTGCTTTCACCACTGGATTACAGGCGCTGTGCATATTTATTATCCCCATCCTTCTTCTAGCCTGTATTCCACCCGAGGACACCGCTCTCTTGCTGTAGGCACTGTACAAACACAGAATAAAGGATAGACCCTGCCTCAAAGCATTCCCCCTCTGAAAAGACAGAGCAGATAAATCAAGTCTTATTACTCCAAACTATATATGGAAATCTGTGGTAGGCTCTCTCACCTAAATGACAACCCCAAAGGCAATTAGGTCTGACTTAGAAGGGAGTCTATGGCAATTATGCCTCTAGCTCAGGCACCTAAGCTGTCTCAAGTGTTTGAATCCATCCCTTGGAGAAGCTCAAGACCTGACAAGAAATAAGACAGCCAGAAAACAAACCTGCCCTCAACACCCTGACACGCTCCTATACTCATAGATCATTCCTCCCTCGAAATGGCACAGCTGCTTTACCATGGGGGCTACACACATCCTCCCATCTTCAACAGCAAATGCTAACCCACCATATTTAATTACTATTGCAACACAATAATAAAACAAGCCAAGAAAGCAAGACAGGGTGAAAGAAACCCTGAGGGAAACAGAGACAAATTTAAGACCAAAAGAATGGAAATCACCAAACAAAACAGTTCCAGGAAACCCCATCGTGCGGATGGGAAGGGAGGGAGAGAGACCCCAGAGACCCTCGCCACCCTCCCTTGACAAGCCAATGGTGAACTCCTCTCATCCTCATTAAGGGACAGGCCAAGCCAGCCCTGGGCCCACCGTAACTCAGGCTAAAATGGTTTAATTCAGATGTCAAGGGTGCGCAGCAGGAACTGAGCAGGCTGGGATTAGAGCTGCTCCAGGGTCAGAGCAGCACGGAGACGCCCTGGCAGAATCGGGCAAGGAGAGGCCCAAACCTCAGGGCAAGTGGCAATTCATTAAAAAGGAATCTCACACTAAGCTAATAAATTTTTTAGAAATACATATTCACTAGGGACTGGGAGGACAGAGAGGGTACAGTTCTAAATTTAAAATTTCACAAAAGAATGTTTTCTCTATGACCTACAAGCAACAATTCATGAGTTAGGAAAGAAAAAAGGGCTGCTGGGAACTGAAACCCCCTTTGCAATCACCTGCCTTTCAAATGCCTTTCTGTAAGCTTGCAGCAAGTTTTATGGCAGAAGTTGATTAGACAACAAAAATATCAACTGTTAGAAAGAGGGATTTTTTTTTTTTCCCTAAGTGTCAGCTATTGCACAGGAATCCTCCTTGGTCAGAGTTTTCAGTGTCTTTAATATCAAGTCACCAGAAGTGGATCTGGGGTTGTGCCTGAACAGTGTTCAGGAAAACACTTTAAGGACAGAAGACAGACAGTAGAGGAGGAAAACAGAGGGGACTGAGGAAAAGAGGAGGCACAAGGGGATCCCCACAAGCCCCTCTCTCATTAGAGAGGCTCGCTGTACTTTGTGCTTCCAGTCACATCATACTGTCCTTAGGGATGATTGCTGCTATGCATAAGGACACTACCAAGTCTGATGGGTTTCATGACTCAAGGACTCACCTAAAGTCCGTGTTTCAGACCTTCCTATATGGAATATTCTTAACAGTTTGAATTTCTTCTGGGGTTAAAGTCAGGAGTATGAATTACTTTCCAAAGAAGTAAGACCTAACATATAATTGCCGTCTCTCTCCTGTAGTGGCTTTTACTACTAGATCTCAATGCTTCCTATCAGATGAGAAAACCAAACTGAAACAACTTTCCAGCATCACATAGCCAGGGAGCATCCAATTTGGGGAGAGTCCTGGTGTCTCCTGGGGGCAGAGTAATTCACAGCCTGTTAGGTTACACTGCCTAGTTGTTAAGATTCTCCCATGAGGGTTTTTTATTAGGGTTTTAATTTCTATTTCAGGTGGTGGCATGCTTAAAATGTCTTTGTGGTTTGCTCTCTTACTTCCTCAGGTTTTTTAAAATATCTGATTGAAAATTTAGCCAGCCAAGAGGAAAAAAGCTCAAGTCAAAACATCCATACAAATCAAAATTAGCAACAAAAAAAGAATTCCCAGAAGAGCTTCTTCAGTATACAATTAAACTGTTTGTGTGTGCATTCATGTCTTTGTATACACTCAAATGAGTCTGGGTGCAACTGTGCACACTGCAGCAAGCAGAAGCTTCCTGTGTGCGTGTGTAACTACATCTCGGTTTAGCATCAGGACACATTTTCTCCAGGCATAAATCATGTAGCTTCATCGATTTCAATGAATCTGCAAAGTGATTTTATGTGTAATTTAGCAAGCCATGTTTTATACACTTTCAAAAGATTCATGCACTATTACTTGAACTCAAAGTCCACAAGGAATACAGGTTATTTGATTGCAATTCTTACTAAAGGAATCAGTTATTATAGGAAGATGAAATTATGATAACTCAAGTACTGCATGCTCTTATGTCATGCACATCAAGATAATTTGTTTTGACTTAGTTTAAATAATCATTTTTAGACAAGAACACAACCTCCTAACAGCTAAATTTTTTTTATGACATCCTACCACTTCAGAAGGTAATTTTTTAGCCCTTCTGTAATGTATCTATACGCAAGATTACTGCTCCACTTGAATGACTAGAGCAAATGCAATTCCTCCACAGGCCAATCACATTGCTCTAGCAACAACAATAACAGGTTTTGTTCTTGCATTGCCAGGCTGCTCTTTGTTCCAGCCAATGGAAGAATTAAGCATTGTGGACCAGATCCTCAGCTGATATAATTAGATAGCATTTCATTGAAATCAAGGCCAGCTGATACCAGCTGAGGAGCTAAACCTTGATCTGCAGCAGCAACAGCTGAGGAGTAACAAACAGGCAGCGAAAAGCCTTCTGTTTCCTTGCCTTAATATAATAATGAGTTGCCTGCTTTCAACAGGGTTTTCAAGCAATCCATAGGTTTTTGGATCATCCAGAATATTGTCTCCCAAATCAAAGAATGGGAACACTCAAAGCAATAGGCTGAAGCTGGAATCTTTGGTTTTCTGCAATCAGTTGAGGCTGGTGATGCATTTCCAGGATGAGCTACCCATTGCCCAGCTCTGCTGATTTGACAGTACCAGTCAGCCCTGCTGGTAACAGGGGCAGCCAGTCACATGTCCCTCCTTTCATCACTATTTAGCTCAAGCTCACAGCTCAATGCCCCTCCAGTCAACCTTAGCAAAACCATTGCAGCAAGGAATGGCTGGCCACAATGCCTGTTTGATCACGGGGAGGAGATTTGGTCAAAGAAGAAAAAAAAAAAGAAAAAAAAAATCACACAGCTAACAGTATCCTGGGCTGGAAGGCAACCAATACAACATTAATTTTTTTTTTTTAATTTACTAGCACACCACTTCAAACAGGTATCGCTGATCCTTCATAGGCCAACAAGAAGCTGACTATGAAATCAAGCTCATGGAATTGCCTTCTGTTCAGCATCAAGGAGGTTCCTTAGTGATAAAGGTGATTTTCACAGTGTGGGATGTTAATATGCAGTATTCATTAGATTGCCTCTGTGATCTGTGTTTATAAGGCAAAGCACCAATAAATTGGGTCAGCAGTGAATCTTCAGAGGGAAAAAAAAGAGAGAACAGAAAGCGTACCCTAGGCAGCATCACCGCAGGGACCAGGCAAGGCATGCGATGCCCTCAGGACTTCCAGCATCACAGATAGATGTTTTCAGAAAGGAAAATCTATTTTTTCCATTAGAAGTAACAATAAAAATATTACTTTGATTGAAAGTGTGCCATCAGGCTTGACTTAGTTTTCACTGCTGCATTCAGGCTTTGTATTATATCAGAAGGCTGAAAACTGTTATAAGAGAAAATAATAACTGGGTATGTTTACTCACCCAAAACCCTGCTTCATTTATTTACCTGAATACATTATCATGTACACTGACCATTGTTGTTACTCAGTGAGGCAAGCAGACAAAAATGGGGAAAATAAACATCTATACAGATTTCACCAGCAGATAAGCTATTAATTCACACACAAAACAATGAAGAATTGCCAGGACATACAATCAAAAATTCAGGAGTAGGTTATTGTTGTATTATTAAATAAAAGCAAAAATGCAAAATGCAAAAAGAACATACTTCGTGTTAATTTGTAATATCAAATTAAAAGCCTGTTAGATCCAAAGCAATTTTGGCTTGTGATTGTAGTAATTCAATGGGAAATTTCCAACAACATTCAAATACTTCCAAGAAAAATAAAGAAGATATTTCAATTCAATGGCCAAAAAATAAAATCCCTTACATCAACTCTTTATTTCATTGAAATTATTGAAATGAGCTGTATGCAATAGCTTATTAATGTCATAATATTCCATTAAGAACTTATTGTTTCCTTGTTTACATAATGCTGGTCCAACACATAGCACAGCAGAATTGAAAAGCTGTTTGCCACATACTGTAATTCCTTATGAAGGCATAGAGTTTAGATAAGGAGAAATATTTACATTTTTCTTACTGAGCCCAAGACCTTGGAAAGTAAAAATAATAATCAACTTCTGAAGCTACCCAAATCAGACACTATTACAAAGACCCTCCAGCTCTACACACAGAAGTTCTGTAGTTACAAGTTTGTTTGAAGAAAAGGTTGAACAACAGTCAGCAGTTACCAAAAATTTTTCTCCTCAACTCCAGGTCTTGAAGGCAATTGTTTGAAAGCAGGGGGAGGTAACTCGCATGCAAACGCTGCGCTTGCACAGAATGTGAAGGGGCCAGGGCTTCAAGGCACATAGACAGGGAGGTAGAGCAGAAACCCAGCTGGCTGGGCACAAATCCCCATTCCTTCCCTCGCAGCAGGAAAAGGGAACCATTCCTTACTGGGAGTGGGCCACACACACCCCAGCTCCCAGCACAAAATCTCTCCTGCACCCAGCTCACAATTGCCCAGAGTCAGCGACGAGGTTGTCCTGGGAAGCAGCACCAGCCTTGGTTGCCCTCAGCCCTGGTCCCTGAGCCCCTCTGCTGCTTATCTTGTACCTGTTGCCCAGTTTCCATCATATCCTGACCTGCAGCCCGGCTCCTGACTTATCTCAGTGGCTTCACACATCTACACTCTGTGGCTTCCTGACCACAAGCTACGCCAGCCCTCCCAGACCAGCCGATATTCAGGTGCCCATCTCCAGCCTGGCCCAAACACCAGGCTCCCTGCCAGCCCCACAGGGCCACCGACAGGAATGCAAACATGAGATTGTCCCTGTGTTCCCAAACAGATTATTAAAGAGGAGGGAGGAGCCCCTTCACTCACACGCAAAGCGCAGTGGCTCCAAAACAGGAGCAGGGTTGTATTCTTGCACCAATTTGTGGGGAAGATCAATGGGAAAGCACAGAGCTGGTATCCTCCTTGTGTTGAGATGTGCTAGAGATGGAACCCACACGAGAGGGAAAAGCTAGATGTGTCTTGGCTTTGTTCCCCTGCTTTACCAACCAGCACGCCTTAGAGACACAGAGGGGCTGTAATAAATTATTGGTGCTGATCATTAACAGTCTCCAGGATGGAGGAAGAAAGGCTCAGGAAAGAGAATTGCACATTGCCCCTTAGTCTAAAGCAAAGCCACAAGCTCACTGTCTGCTAGTGTTTGCCAGCTCACCAGTGCATCTTATTTCACAGATGACCACACTGACAGGTGAAGTTGTTTGTAAACACTGAAGCTGAGAAACAAAGAACTATCTGATGTTATTTTCCTTTAAAGCTTGCTTTATTGCTTTGAATAAGAAGCCAAAAGGAAAATCTGATTCAGGTAACAGCATCTGCTCATCCCTGCTGGGAAAGGCTGAAGCCTGAAAGGTATCAGGCAATTTAAGGAAAAATGTACCTGCAGACTGTCAATAGGAACGGAGAACTTCACACTGAAGGCAGCCCAAATTAACCACTTTATAACTATATTTCCCAAGAGTTTGAAAAGACTGGGAAGGTTGGGACCAGAGCCAAGAGACATTCTCTTGTTCACGTAAGAACAGCACCAGTCCAAGTGACCCACAGGAGGTACAAGGAAGGATCACATTTTCTGGCCACATCTGGGTTACCAGCACTCTTTAGCCTAAATCACCAGAGAATGAGGGGTACTTGAGACTCCATGGTTTTTTTTAAAATCAGACTTGCTAAAAGCAGGTGTTACTGCTTATTTAGCAAACTGGGACAAGGTGGCCCTTGCCCTTGATGGGTACCTCAAAGCAGGTAGCTGCAGGCCAACACAGCCATAGCTCGGTTGCAGATCATCACAGATTCTCCAGCTGGTGACACTTGCTGTTTCAACATTTTGATTTCACTAGCATATGGGTGCTATTTACACTATAGAAAAGCTCCCTGCAAAAAGTAGTAAGTATAATCTTGCAAAAGTGAGACTCAGTTATTCCAAATCCCATGAAAAGAAGGGAGGGGAGGGAAAGAAAGCAGAGTGATAAGACAGCTTTCCTTTATTCACATCTCTAGGGAACTTTAGTCCTGGCAAAACTTGTCCACAGAGGTCAAATACAGAGGGGAATAGGGTACATCAGCCAGACTCCCACCTTCATATAAAACTCAAATGTTTGAAAGGCTCAAGGAACAAAAAGCTTGTGGAAGAGAGTCAGGGAGATTCAGTTTGCAGGTGGACACAGGTCTAGATGAAACCATACTTAATTGAGTAGTCAATATGCACCAAAGGTCATCCTGATGAGAACAAAAGTGTAGTTTCAAGTAGTCAGTTCATAATACTGCTATTTCACCTTTTGAAAACCATGCCATTAATTACATTTAGTTGCTTATATTATATTTCAAAGCTGCTCTCACTTTCATTATATAACTCCTGCATGCGGAGTTACAACATGTTTGACACAATGTTCTATTACTGCAAAGCAATAAAGGTATTCCAACAACTTTAACTTAAAGAACTCATTTAAGTCATTTGCAACTTTTTCTTCATCATGTGTTAAAGCTCACACCCCATCTAATACCATAGCCTTCATCTTTAGTAGGTCAAACACTAAGGAAAAAATCCATGTAGTTACAACCTGTAACCTACAAACCCCATTGTGCCACGCTAAAGCAGATAACGTGTCACATTATCTAACCTTATATGAAGCACTACAAGCAGCNCCACATACCATTCATGCTGCACCCCATCACATATGTCCCCTTCCAGCAGCAGGGGGTTCCCCAGTTGCACCAGAACTGCAAGGCTCTTTTGGAGAGACCTAAAATGCCAACTTGCTAAACTAAGTCAAAATAAGCTGAACTTTAGCTCACTGCATAGAGAGGCAGTTAACTTATGAACCAAATTTGATTTCCCCCGCAGAACCATACAGACCTGCATGGTGGGAGGCAATGGCACATGAGGAACCAGTGTTACTGTCCTTCATAGCCAACTGACCAGACGCCATTCGACTGAGCTGGGCTTGGTGAAAAAGCAGAAAAACATGGAAAATCTTGCTTCTGGCTCCACAGCAAAATGTTTTGCTATGATTAAGTGCATCTGTACTTGANTCCAACAACTTTAACTTAAAGAACTCATTTAAGTCATTTGCAACTTTTTCTTCATCATGTGTTAAAGCTCACACCCCATCTAATACCATAGCCTTCATCTTTAGTAGGTCAAACACTAAGGAAAAAATCCATGTAGTTACAACCTGTAACCTACAAACCCCATTGTGCCACGCTAAAGCAGATAACGTGTCACATTATCTAACCTTATATGAAGCACTACAAGCAGCTCACCCAGAACCCCTTAAAAAAAGCCACAGCAAGGGGAACACAAGTGATACACAGGGAACTGTACCCTGCACTCACCCTTCTGGAGCCCTGGCTTTGGCTGCTCTCCTCCATCACTCCACTCCCTGAGGCACAGGATCTAGTTTCCACCTGCCTCCTTTTGTCTTCTCGGGCTTGATTGATAATCCAGCTCAGCTGAGTTTCCTAAGAGCACCAGAAGCTCAGCAGGAGAAACACTGCAGCCNGCTCTTTTGGAGAGACCTAAAATGCCAACTTGCTAAACTAAGTCAAAATAAGCTGAACTTTAGCTCACTGCATAGAGAGGCAGTTAACTTATGAACCAAATTTGATTTCCCCCGCAGAACCATACAGACCTGCATGGTGGGAAGCAATGGCACATGAGGAACCAGTGTTACTGTCCTTCATAGCCGACTGACCAGACGCCATTTGACTGAGCTGGGCTTGGTGAAAAAGCAGAAAAACATGGAAAATCTTGCTTCTGGCTCCACAGCAAAATGTTTTGCTATGATTAAGTGCATCTGTACTTGAAGGACCCAGGGTGACATAATGGCTTCCAATGGAATTAAAGTGCTGCATCTACAGTGAGCTGTGCTTCTGAACCCTGGTACAAAGAGGACCCCCTAGGACACTAAATCTTGTTCCTCCATAAAAGTACAGAACAGTCCATAGGATCATGGCCCTGTCAGCTCTTTTTTTTTTTTTTTTTTGTCCATCTTTTCTTCCCGTTGGTAAAGCAGTGATTTCCCTTGGGCAAAACATGGTGACACTGTAACAGTGCATGGATGTGCTTCAGGGCAGCGCAGATCACAAGGCTCTACAGAAGCACCCAGTGAGAGAAGAGTGCTGGATGGAGCTTGGGGCAGACAACATTTTTTGGGGAAAGAAATAATTTAATGTTGCTTAATCCAGGGAAAAATGGTCCAGCACAATCAGGGCTGAGATGATTCTGTGGACAGGTGGTGGTGGGTAGGCAGAAGTGCGTTGCCTTTCTCATTCGTACTGCAGCCCTGCTCAACAACTGTTTGAGCCCTGCTAGGGACCAAAAAATCTAGGGGACCCCCCTGCCCAAAGACAAAATCAGCAGCCCAGAGCATCCTCTGCCTGATCACCTGAAGACCACTGGAGTGGTTTATCCCTTCCTCCAGACTTCCCTCAAATTTAGACAACCATCAGCAGCACTCGCTGGGCTCTGGAGGCTGCCCTGGCCCCCAGGACCACCATCTCCATTAGCCATTAGGCCACCGAGCCATGGAGCCAACTGCGCAGCTAACGGCAGCCAGCAGGAGAGAGGGCAGATTACCCCGCAGCACGCTCATGGATTATCACAGCCCACAGGAGCTCGGATTAAAAATAAAGACTTCCTCCAGAGGAAGCGGAGCACACAGCTTTCTGTGGTGACCTTGCTCCGGCGAGGGGCTGGGGCGAGGGGGAGCGGGCAGCCAGCTGCTCCCCAGCCCAGACAGTGACAGAGCAGAATCGCTGCTCCCAGCCTGGGCACGCAGACCGTGCTCACACTTTCCAATGCTATTAGCACAGATTCCCCTCTCCGCTACCACTTTATTATTATTATTTTATTTTTTTTTTTTAATTTTGCAAACCTTTGTGGAACAGACGCCCTCTCCTTGCACCAGTTGGAGCTGCAGTAGAATGAAAAGGGGGGTGGGAAGAAGGGAGGAGAGGAGGAGAAAAAAAAAAAACGCTTTTGGTTGAGGTTTTCCTGTTACTATCACTGTAGCGTTTATTTAGCCAATCTCCTAACTATGACGTGAGGAAGGCAGGAATCATGGCTCGCTCATAATATTTAACACACCCACTGAAAGCTGGAGCTGCAGAGCTACTAGTCCAACCAGTCTCCAGAATTCAGTGTAGCTGAAAGAGGTTTTCACTCTGCACCTGCCAAAGATCTCTCCCCCCTCTTCCCTTCTTTCCCCCCTTTCTCTCTTCCTTTCGCTCTAAAAGGCAGATCTGTAAGACTCAGCAGAGATCAAAGACGGGACCTTTTTGCTAAAAAGAACCTCTACTGTTTTATATTAGTTTCTTTCCTCTATTCCCCCCCACTCCGTCTTTTTTTTTTTTTTCTGTGCCATATTTAACCTTTATGTTGCAGTTGTGCCATCCGACAGTTTTGCAGCCAAAAAATACCAAGCCAAGCCAAAGCAAAAGCCCAGCTCGGATACAGCAGCCACCCAGACTTGATCTCAGTTGAATATATTAATCTCTTCCAAGCACTGGACGCGATGGATGAAGAAACTGGAACCGCTCTAAGAAAATTATTTTCCAGCCAATGTTCTTAAACAGACTGAGAGAAGAGAGGGAGCGAGAGCGAGCGGGAGAGCGCTTCTGCTGCATCACTGGGCAAATTCAAAGGAAGAGAGTCAGCGTTTCCAGCACAGCCAAATACTATGGATGATTTTTTTTCTTCTGCCGCATTTCTGTACAGGTTTTCTTAATATTATTCTTCCCCCTTCCTTCTCCCCATCTTTTTTTTTTTTATTTTATTTAATCAGAGCTAGTGTCAGATGCCGGTTTCTCTTCGAGAACCAGCTTTCCCTGTTTGTTGTGATCCCGGTAATAAAAAGAGAGAGAAATCGTGAACAGATGGCTTTCTATATTGCAACGCCGCTGGCTTTGTTTTCCTATTGATTTTAAAGCCTCGGTCCGGTGCTTCCTTTTTAATTTTTTTTATTTATTTATTTTTTTCCCTCCCCTTCTTAAGTTCTTGATGCTACTGAGAAATGAGGACCTATTGTTTTTAGCCTGTTTATTTCTCGGCGCCTATGGAGATAACTTTATTGACTTGATCGCTCGCTTCCCGATCCGAAAGGAGAACGCCGAAGCCCCGGGAGAGGGTGGGGGGGGGGGAGGCTGGAAGACCCACACCCTCCCGGTCTTTTTTTTCCACGAAAGCGCTCCCCTCCCTCCCCCTTTCCCCCGGTAATTTATTAGCCTCCCCCGAGCCATGAAAATGCTCCTGGTCCGCAAATTCCGGGTGCTGATCCTCATGGTGTTCCTCGTCGCTTGCACCATGCACATCATGATCGACCTGCTACCGCGCCTGGAGCGCCGGGGGACCGACACCCGCCCGGGCTGCTCCTGCCCGCCGCCCGCCGCCGCCGCCGCGCCCCCCCGC